>JARPMJ010001945.1:0-136742 GCA_033366665.1 Phoxinus dragarum
CGCTCTACATGGATACGTGCCTTTGCTATTTTTCCTGTCAGAAGCTCTTCTTGGGGTGTGAGCTTATCCCGACCTTTCAAAAATGGAGGAATGTTCATCTTGACCTGTCTTGACATGAGTAAGTCTTTCACAGTAAAGCCTCTGTCAACTAATAAAAGATCACCGGGGTGTAAATGCTCCAATATGCCACTTTGTTCAAATATGTCTCTGTCACTTATAGCACCTTCGTAAAGATCTGAGACGAACACACCAGTGCCATTAGGCGCAACAGCTATCAAACACTTAAATGTGTGATGGTGCTTATAATTTGAGAATAAGTTTCCTTGCTGAGAAAAGTTACGAGGCATTTGTACGAAGAATTCTGTACAGTCCACAGAGCACCGAATATTTTTGAACCCTTTGAATGATTTAGGCATAGATTTCTTGAGGACAGATCTATCTGGGAACAGTTTTACCTCTTTAAAGTGGCAGTACAATAATTGGAGCCATGTAGTAAATATTGACCTTAGTGAGGACTCCGATAATTTGAATAAGAATGACATTGTATAAAAGCAATAGCCACGACGTAGTCTAACAACAGTCATAAATAGTTCCTCGATTGGTTTTGTCTTTCTCCTCTTCTTAGTTGAACTCTGCTCACCTTTCCCCAGTACTGTTCCAGTAAGTAAGGTTATTTACCGCGGTGCCAAGGAAGTTGAATAAGGCCATGAAGTGTAAAAACGAAAGTCCAGTAAAGAACTTCATTTTTCTGGCATCATCTTTAACATCATCTAAAGTCAGGAGGGCCTCATCTTCAGGTTTCTGATCACTTGGAGGCACATCAGTAGAAGAAGGCCTGGATCTCGATACAGTTGCTTCATTCTTCAGTATGATGTTTTCAATCTTGGACTGCAACATGTATCGGTCATATACAGTCTGACAGCCAACATCCACCATCACCTTTGAACATTTGGAGCAGGGTTCCAGAGCTGCTGTTTGAATCCCTACAGAGTTAGCCTGACAGAAAAAACAAAGATACATGTACATTAATACTGGTACAGAATTATAGGGCTACAAATATACCTGATAAATTAGAATTTAAGTGGACTAGATCAGGAATTAGCTTAAAATGTTTTGTGTATAAAAATCGATTTTTGTTTTCTGGATGGCCCTCACATTTGTGATTATTGAAATTTTAAAAGATTGCTTGGCTCCACCTTTTTCTGATGTTATAAAAAATGAAGCTGTTGTAAAAGTGTATATTAAGAGGCCACGTTCTTAATACCCACAATTTGTTGTTTGATAGAGCACATACTCAAAGATCTAAATAGTTTAATATCACTTATTGAAGTATATGACAATCAGATTTACACTACATCAAAAAATATCTTTGTACACTTACTTTATTTTCTTCTGTGTCAGTAACATCTAGAGGTGAGATCATACTGAGATCCAACAAGATGTTTGCTGCGTCGAGATCAGTATTTGCGGAGTCCACCACTTTCCTTCTTTTTGCCGCTGGAGTGCTTGCGAATGGCCTAGGTGTTGGTGCTTTTCTCCTCCGCCTGTTAATACGTTCAATCTGCAACAATAAACCAAAATTCTTTACAAATCTCCTGAAAAACTCTGCTTATCCTTTCTAATAATAACTTCTCATACATCTCACAGGTGAGGCCTTAGTTCAGGCCCATCTCAACTCTCAACAAAATAGAATAAATAAAGCATCTGTTTTATATAACACTTTTCTGGAAACTCAAAGACGCTTTACATTGCACTATTCATTCATTCCACACTGGGTGGTGGTAAGCTACTACTGTAGCCACAGCTGCCCTGAGGTAGACTGACAGAAGCATACAGACAGAAAATAAAAGGTTGTTCATCAATATCACGATTGATGTGTGAAGCAAAAAAAAAAAAACACAGGTTAGAACAACAGTGGCAGAGAGACCATTTAAAAACTTTTTTCACGTCATTCATTTTCGTCAGACAGTAGCAGTAGCAAACGCCAAGCAAAAAAGAAAGGAAATTATAGAAATGGCTTACCTCTTCGGGGCAGGCTGTGGCCGGCAATGGATCAGGATTGTCACCTGTAGGACCATGGCCCCCAACAAAATGTTTACAACATATGAAGGTGAATGGTTTCACGTTGCTGGCATTGAACTGGTCTTTTGGACGTCCGCACAAGTTTACCCATCGTTCACATTTATCCCTCTGGGTTTTTGGCTTCGGGAAACGAATAAAGAATACATCCTTCATATGTGGACGGTCATAGTGTCTGGAGTCGTTTCTGCAAGTTCCATAGCAGCAGTGTTTACTCGGGATGTTCTTATTTGAGGGATAACCGGCAGAAAACAAGCAGTACTAGCATGAATCATAAGCGAGCGCGCTTCTATGTTGACCCCCTTCCGGTTTACGTTGCTGACGTCACGCGGCCTTGCGGTCTAAAAATAGCACTCGTGCGGCACGCTATTCACTCATAACTCGAAAACGGAAAGTCGTTGCGCGCTCAAATTTTGATGGTAAGGTCCTCTCCAGGCTCTTAATCGAAATCTATTGTCGCGGAGCTCAGGAACGCCCCCCCGCGAATGTCGAATTCGCGAGACCTCCGAATTTGAACGGCTGTAACTCCCGAACCAGACCACCCCAATCCTTGTGGAATAGCTTGATGTAAAGGGCCCGTCCCCGCCTAGCTTCGATTCGATTTTGGTGCGATTTGGCCCGGGCATTCCCGAGATATAAGCCAAAAAAGGATTGCATTTGAACGGGAATAACTCCCGGCCCCAATCGCCCACCAACACCAGGATGGTCTCATTACACAGGGCCCCTCGAGCACTATCTAAGCTCCGATTTTCAGATTTATTTGCCTTCTCGTTCCCGAAATATAAGTGAAAAACCAAATTTCCATTCATTCACTTCAACTGTAAGATGGAGGCTGCAATAACACTGTCGTCCACTAGAGAGAGCAGCAGGATTATATTTGTAATCTTTTTATCAGCTTTCAGCATTGACTAACAAACAAATGCTTAAAGCTATATCTTTGTTATTTTGATGGACGTGTAATGTGTGTAAGCATGCATAATGGAGTTAACATGGAAAAACTGGTTTGGTTTAGTGCAAAATACTGGTAAAAATCAAGACTTGTAAAAGTACATGTTAAAAGACTATTAATAAGTAGAATGTCCAGCAGAGGGCAGTAGAAGACCACTTATTGGCTCACTTTCATTTTACATGTATATATTTAGACACTAAAAAAATCCCTTACATAACGATTACTATTATAACACAATCATATTTTGTCAGAGTTTATCACTTCATTTGTTCTGATGCTTCACATAATTACTAGCAACGTGGTAAATCGTGGTTATTAAAGCTAGAAACATGGTAAATCATAGTAAATAGGGTAAATCATGCTAGAATCCTGGTAAATCATTCTAGAATGTGGTATATTCATGGTAAATCATCCTGTAACATGGTAAATCAAGGTAAACTAAGATAAATCATGGTAAACTATGGTAAATCATGCTAGAATCATTAAATCATAATAGAATGTGTTCAATTGTTGTAAATCATGCTAGAACAAGGTAAATCATGGTGAATCATACTAGAACTTGGTATATCATGGAAAACTATGGTAAATCATACTGGAACATGGTAAGTCATGGTAAATCATGGTGAATCATACTAGAACATAGTAAATCATTATAAATCATCCTAGAACATGGTAAATCATGGTAAACTTTGATAAATCATGGTAAACTATGGTAAATCATGCTAAATGTATGGTAAATTGTAAATCATGGTAAATGGACTTTTCTATCTATTATGTCAGTGGTTAAAAGCTTGCTAAATACAACTTAATGTCTTAAATGCTTTAATGTGTTCAAAGGCCTTAAAGGCTTGAACACCGATAAATGCTGCTTGCAGCTTTAATTTTTAATATTATCACTTTTATTAATGTTAGTATTGCATTCTCTAATAAAGAGATTTACAACTAGTTAGTTAGCTTCACCTGGAGATTGAACACTCACCTCACCGGCTCCTTTTGATCCGGGATGCTTTCTCTTAAGTGCTCCAACATATGTTGTGCTCCCGTGAAACGCAAGCTCAGCCTTTATTGCACATGACAGCATTTTTAGTTGGCAGTTTTGTGAAACTTTCCCACACCTTAATGGTCCGAACTCGTTTACCACTCCGCCATATTTCGCCGTTTATTTACTGTCTATGTAATTCGCGCTGTTTTTTCTTCTACCGCAAAAGCATTTGTAACGGCTGCATTACTCTCTAGCGCTACAGCGTCGTAGCGGTCAAAACGCGATATTGCAGGCCCATACATTGGTCACGTGAGATCAAACGACTACTCGACAACAAAGATATTTGTCGACAATTTTTTTATTGTCGACATTGTCGACAATGTCGACTAATCGTTGCAGCCCTATGCTGGGTATTAATGGTATAAGTTATCATCATCTCATACATCTATTTTGTAACTATTTTAAGTGTAACCATAACCATATTTTATCATTAAACCTTTTCAATTACAAAGGATGTGCTAACTGTTTTTAGATTTGGTATTGACTTTGAATTGCTTCCTATTGCAATACAATATTTTCACTCTCTATCTATAGCAACGCTCTCCCACATATTAAGCTATTGTAACTGCGCTTATTTCCGTCGTTGGTTTTCTACCATCTTGCTGACAACGTTTCTTTAGTCATTCAGCAGTCTTGCAGCCTGAACCCCTGCAGGAAATCCACCCTTACAATGGCATATTTAAAATGAGAGAAACTCAAATATTTCACCCAAGGCTCTGTTAACAGATTTTGTAAAGTCTGGAGACCTTTCCTTTCATAATTTGAGAAGAGATTTGTTCCAAACACTAATTGTAGGCTCCCCCTTGTCAGAAACCATAATTACACCTAATTTAACAGTATGTAACATCTTGCGTTTGTTCATTGTCTTTGTTGTTGAGATCAATTAAACATGTTGTTTTTTTACACTAATAGGGTGTAGCTTCCAGCTGAGCATTAATTCAAATGTTTTTTATTTGTGTTTTTATGTTTATGAAGCCTAGCTTCCGGGAAAGTAGAACTCACTGGAGCCTTTGCATCAGGCTGTTTTGCAGGTTGCAACATGTCACTAATCCTCATGATTTGTGTTTCTACTCTCTGTAACTTCAGGTTGACTCCCCCACCCATCCCCATCCCCATCCCCGTCTGCAAACAAAGGGCAAAAAATAAGTGAACAAATACAAGGAGAGGCAAAAGAGTAGCAGGCCACTAAGTTCTTTATTCCAGTCATTTACAAGAACCATTAAGTTGTAAAACACTTATGCAACTTAAATCGTTATAAATGGTTGACAGTTAATGAAAACACAGTGAAAAGTATTATTTTGTTTTCTTCAAATAAAAACAACAAAGTTAGTACAACGTTTACACGGGTTAAATAGAAATAGGCAATCAACAAACATGGCATATATTTTTTATTTTAATTATATTCTATATTTATTTTTATAGCCTTTTTCTATATTTATTTTGCTGAACTTGAATAGCTCATCCAATTATAATAGCTGTAAAATTGTCAAGTTAACATCTGAAATTGAAGTTGCCACATGCGTTGTTGAGCTGACAGAATTGATGAAATTTCAATAATGGATCATATTCATGTATCACATATAAATAATATTATATATATTATAAATAATGAAAAAAATCATTACCTATCTTTTGACAACAAAGTTTGTATTGTATTTAGAGCAGGGGTGGCCAAACCTACTCTTGGAGGGCCACTGTCCTGCAGAGTTTAGCTTCAACCCCAATTGAACACACATGAACCAGCTAATCAATGACTTACTAGGCATACTAGAAACTTCCAGGCTGGTGTGTTGAGGCAAATTGGAGCTAAACTCTGCAGGACAGTGGCCCTCCAGGAGCAGGTTAGGACACACCTGATATCGAGCAAGTGAAGGCTACTCTGCATTCCCTATCACATATTCTCTTTCCCCTTTTGACTTAATGCTGTGAGTAGCAGTCACCTAAAAACTATATTCTGATAAAATGTAGTACTATTTTATTTCTCAAAATGTAGATGTTGTTTTTACCATCATATGTTGTTTTGTATTTTGGTCAGGCTTAAGCAGGATGATATAACATTTCGGTGCAAATATGCAGAGTAGTAAACCAAAGCTTGAGGCTAAAATTGCAAATATCTCCACAGCTACAGTAAATTTTCCAGGAGAACTGACATAAACTGGAATAAATGTGATCCACACAGCACAGAATATGAGCATACTGAATGTAATTAATTTTGCATCATTGAAGTTATCAGGCAGCATGCGAGCCAGAAAAGCCAGAATAAAGCACAAGACAGCCAGTAGGCCAATGTAACCCAGAACAGCCCAGAAACCTATAAAAGATCCCACACTGCACTCTAGAATGATCTTTTCCTTATAATATTTCATATTTTTGTTGGGGGATGGAGGAGAAATTGATACCCAAAGCACACAGATAAGAACCTGTATAAGTGTAAAGGCAAGAACACTGAATCGCTGTTGTGAAGGCCCAAACCATTTCATGGAATTACTTCCTGGAATTGTAGCCTTGAAGGCCATTAATACCACTATTGTTTTCCCCAGAACACAGGAGATACAGAGGACAAAAGTGATCCCAAAAGCCGTGTGACGCAACATACAGGACCACTCAGTGGGCCGACCAATAAAAGTAAGTGAACAGAGAAAACACAAAGTCAATGAGAAGAGTAGCATGAAGCTCAGCTCTGAATTGTTGGCTTTTACTATGGGGGTGTCCTTCTTGCTGTAAAACAGGATGGCCACCAGCACAGTTAATCCTACTCCAAACAGTGAGAAAAAAAATAGCACTATACCCATAACTTCTGTGAATGACAAAAACTCTACAGGCTTTAACACGCATTTATTTTTCTCAGCATTAGACCAGTATTCCCCTGGACACTGCTTGCAGTTATTTGAATCTGGAAAGGAAGTTGTGTTTACTATAGTTAGAGATTAAAAAGTAAACAGTTTTATTAATGAACTCCTTTGATGATAAACTGCACCCTGAACAGTAGAATAAGAACACAAAATGAGCCGCTAACCATTTTTCTTTGAAATATTGAGATGGACTGAAGATTACCTGTCTCATTACTGATTTCTCCTTCTGCACATGGAATACAGTCATAACAGCAGACAGGTCTTCCTTTCTGTGCAGCCTTCCTAGTGCCTGGATAACAGCTCTCACTGCACACAGACCTTGGCTTCTACATGGAAAATTACATTATACATAGTTATCTATACTGACTGAAGTGAAAATAAATACCAAGTTCTGTCTTGAAACTCTAGGCGCCCTATCATACACCCGACGCAATGCAAGTGTTTTTTGCTAGTTTTTAGCCCGACGCAGTTATCATTTTCACGTCCTGCGCCACGTTGTTTAAATAGCAAATGCATTTGCGCCCATTTGTGCACCCATCTGAAACCGAGGTCTGAAAACCGAGGTCTGAGGTGTGTTCAGGTGCATTGTTGACGCATTGCTTTTTTTAGCCAACTAAAATAGACTGCGTCATTGACTTTAGACCAGGTTTCAGTTGGTCAATGACACAGTCTATTTCAGTTGCTTAAAAATAGCAAAGCGTCAACAATACACCTAAACACACCTTCAGACCTCAGTTTCAGATGGGTGCACAAATGGGCGCAAATGTATTTGCTATTTAAACAACGTGGTGCAGGACATGAAAATGATAACTGCGTCGGGAAAAAAACACCTGCGTTGCGCCTAGCACAATATTTTTTTTTATTTAAAGAGTGCGTTAGTAATATGCGCCTATAGGCGAGTCCACAATGCACGTACACTTTGTCCAGTAGATGGTCCACGCTTTAACCTCGCGCACAAGCAGATCCATTTCCTCGCTAGAGAAGCATTCAGTTTTTTCCGCTTGCAAATTCTGCCATGGCGTGAGCGCAACTGGCTTTTAAAAGAAATGGGAGATGAGACTGATTGTTTTATTGCATATTATGCCCAAAACACATCCATTACTCAAGAAGAGAATATGGACAACCCTTTTAGACCATGCGCCGGGTGCGCAGACCATTTTTCCCGTCGTTAAACTAGCAAAAGTGGATTTGGACACGCCCTAAGTGCCATGCGCTTTGGACCATGCGCTTAGATTGTTAAAATAGGGCCCTAGATGGTGCAGACTGATAGGCCCTTAACTCAATTTGGTAGTGATCAAAATAATGAAAATAATTGCCAGTATTTTTCAGCAGAGACTAGAACATCTTTGAAGCATAAAATAATACAAATGTTAAATGGTAACTAACGAATAACTAACGTCTCCAGAACAAAACAACAGTTTTAAAGGTCTGTTTTCAAAAATCTTAGCAAAGTACTGTCCTTTAGCTCAAAACCTAGTAATGCTCTCTGTGGCTTCTTTTATCAGCTTGATCAAATTTGATTTTTAGTTATTCCTTTCCACCAGCAACTTTTTCTTTGTTTTTGGTTCAGATAATTAAATTGTAAAGATGAATAATCAGTCAAGCAGTATTCAAATGTGAACCTTTTGTGTGGGTAAACCCTATTGCACAAACCGGTTATTGCCATTTACCTCCAGTTCTTCTCTGGCCCAGATTATGTTTTTAGTATTAATCACAAAGCGCTGGTCAGGAGGTAGAGAGGCATCATAGTATCCCACTGATTTGAACTGGAGTGATCCATCTGTTTCCTGCTGCCAGTTCACAATTTCATACTGGGCTATTGCGCCACCAGTGCTGTCAAACCACACATGGTCCTCCTGTCTTTATAGTGAAATTAACCTTTTTCAGAGCCTCAACCACCTAAAAAAAATTAGACAGTTTTGATATATTATCGTTTTAACAAAATGTCAGAAAAAATGGTGCTTCTTTCACTCCTTGTCTGTTTTTTATTTATTTATTTATTTACCTGCTGTGGTTGTATTGTTAGGCCTTTTTCACAACCTTCTTGTTCTTTGCACTTGAGTATACTGTGTATTGAATGAGCCACTGCATAAACTGCTTTGTAGACATAGCTTAAAAATCTTTGTTCGAGCACATCTTCGTTGTAGTTTTTCACCACAAATAGATCCTGATATCGACTGCAATTTATATCAGCATTAGAAGAGCATGGAAAAGCTGTGTCCCAGAATGCTTTCCTAGCATACTCTGCAAACCCTTCAATTTGGATTTTTTTCACTGCAAACCCCAGTGACCCTCCCAGCACATGAAAACTGTTTGGAGTCATCAAACTTTTTGCAGTTATCCATGCCTCCACACCTATCATTTGGAGGCCTGTAATGTTTTGAATAGTTAGCTGCTCAAGTAGACTTTTCATCTCAAATCCAGTAAGAAATGCAACAATTACTTTAGAGGTCCCTTGTTGTATCATGTCGACCACGTTTCTGATTTTTTCAGGCTCTGTTCTCAGGAATTTCACAGAGTATTCCACACAAATCCCCTCTTCTTGGGCTGTTTTTAGAAATATGGCCATTCCATAGTTTCCATAGTCATTGTCACTGTTCACAGCTCCCACCCAAGACCACCCAAAGTATTTGACCATGTTTGCAATTGCTTTACTCTGGTGGTAATCACTAGCAATAGTCCTGTAGAAAGACGGATAATCTTTCCTGTTACTCAGACACTCACATGTGGCTGTGGGACTTATCTGGGTTGGACAAAACACAGAAGCACATCAGTATAATCATAATAGTATCAGAATTATTTTTTAAACGTACTTGCTCCTTACCACTGGAATTTTAAAAGGTCCTGTAGTTCTGGACAGAATCACTGTGTTAGAAGACTCTGTTTCTCCTATGATAGCATGTATAAGAGACTGTCCACCGCATCTGTCTCCTGTAGCAAACTCTGGACTATTCATCAATGCCATAATAGCACTCATTGAAAACAGTCTTGAACCACAGGTATCATAAATTTGATAGCCAACAGAAACATTTGGGAGCAAACTTTTATTTTTGTTAATCTCTTCAATGGCAAAGATCATGGTTTGAGCTAGCCGAAAATCTTTTATATTGACACTGTGAAGATATTAAACCATCATGGTAAATAGCAAACAATAAAGATTCAGATTAATAGGTTTTACTTTTAAATTAACTTGACTTATACTCAAGTTACCATAATATGGTACAATACCATAATACACCATAATATTCCAGATGTTATTTTCTGTTATAAATTAAATTTTGTAGATTACCTGCAATAAAGTTTTTTATAAAGAAATATAAAGAAGCAAACCTGGAGCATGACAGTAGCTGGGGTTTTTGTGTAAACCCAAATAAAGGCAATGATACTTCAGAGTGGATAACAAAAAGAGCTCCAATAACTATGTCTCCATCCTTGGAAAGCAATGGATACTTAGTGTCTCCCATCATTCGGCAAATAGTGTTTTCCGCCTTTGTATTTAGTTGATAGAAAAGCAGGAGTGTGTAATGAAAGATAAGCATCCCAAAGACTGAGCTCTACTGCAACTACCAAATATAAGTGACCTGATACATCATTTAGCACTTTTATAGACATAAGTATTATGGATGAATGGTTGTGAACGTAGGCAGTTACCTCATAGGGCAGGGACATGATTAAAGTCAAGCAGGAAATGGAGTAGAGTCAAGCCAATTAGATTTTTCAGGTTTGTTACTGTCACGGTTAACATCTTTGTCACCTCCGCTGCAATACATCTCCCATCACCCTCCTTGGCTCCCACCTGCACATCATTGACAATCACCCGCACCTGTCAGCAATCTCCCTCAACAACAGCACTATAAGAACACTCACCTTGTGTTCCCTCATTGTTGGTTTTTGTTTGTATTTGTTTTGCTATTCTTTTTGTTTCTCCAAGCTGATCATTAAATATTTGTTCCAAGTTATTCTTGTTAGTGATGGGCAGATCGAGGCTTCGTGAAGCAATGAAACAGTTGAACCAAATGGTCCATATTGTTTCGAGGCTTCGAATCAATCCGACACCCGTCTCCACGGTGACACCTAGTGGTCACTTGCAGGTGTTGATCTGAAACAACCTTGACGAGCCATTAAAATTGTTGTGGTTTTTTAGGGCCCAAGCCTTGAAAAGGCGAAGGCCCTATTGTTTTTCTTAGGATTATTATTTATTATTAGGGCCCAAGCCTTGAAAAGGCGAAGGCCCTATTGTTTTTCTTCTTCTTCTTCTTCTTTATTATTATTATTATTATTTTACTACCTTTTGGGCACTTTTGGGGGCCTTAACGTGCTCAAAAACTCTTGAAACTTTGCACACAGGTCAGAACCCGCTGGTACCCCGGGCGTGGCAGGGGGGCTCGGCAGCGCCCCCTGGAATGGGATTCAAAAACATGTCCATATATCAAACACGCTTGCATGTAATAATATGAAACTCGGTACACATATAGATCTCATCGGGCCGAACAACTTTCGTGCTCTAAGTTTTACGCCAGTCCAACAGGAAGTCGGCTATTATGGGTTGTATGGAAACGCATTTTCTGGCATTTGAAACACTTCTCCTAGAGAATTCACCACGAAACTCGGTGTGCATGAAGTCAAGACATGGAGGATGATAAATTGCCAGGGGATTTTTGATATCTCGAACGGTTTGGCCGTGGCGAGGAAACAAATTTATGGCGAATATTGGAAACAGGAAGTGTGTTATAACATCCTCATACATTAATTGATCTTGATGCAACTTCAGCAGTGTGTTCGCTGTAAGAGGCCGATCAAACACTTGAACCGATGAAACACTTCTCCTAGAGAATTCATCCATTCATCCGATGACCACGAAACTCGGTGTGCATGAAGTCAAGACATGGAGGATGATAAATTGCCAGGGGATTTTTGATATCTCGGGAGGGAGGGAGGGCACACACACAGACAGCACACCCCCTTTTCTGTGTGTGTTTGGAGGGGAGCAGAAAGACTCACACTGATACAAGCTCTGAAGCAGACTTCTTCTCGACAGTCAAAGCGGGGTTACGTTATTGCCCGTCGTGCACAGGAACCCGAAAGGCAACGGGGTGGCGGCTTTTTTTTTTAATATATATATATATATATATATATATATATATATATATATATATATATAAATAAATATAGCTGCAAAAGGCACCGGGCTGGCGCTGCCACCGGCTTGGGCCCGTAATCGCTGCTTGCAGCTATATTTATTTATATATATATATTTATTATTATTATTTTACTACCTTTTGGGCAGTTTTGGGGGCCTTAACGTGTTTAAAAACTCTTTAAACTTTGCACAAATGTCAGAATTATGGGTTGTATGGAAACGCATGTTCTGGCATTTGAAACACTTATCCTAGAGAATTCATCCGATGACCACGAAACTCGGTCAGCATGAAGTCAAGACATGGAGGATGAAAAATTGCCAGGGGATTTTTGATATGTCGAACGGTTTGGCCGTGGCGAGGAAACAAATTTATGGCGAATATTGGA
This sequence comes from Phoxinus dragarum, assembly GCA_033366665.1. Lineage (NCBI taxonomy): Eukaryota > Metazoa > Chordata > Actinopteri > Cypriniformes > Leuciscidae > Phoxinus > Phoxinus dragarum. Next base: position 12,449 of record JARPMJ010001945.1, read on the forward strand.
AACAGGAAGTGTGTTATAACATCCTCATACATTAATTGATCTTGATGAAACTTCAGCAGTGTGTTCGCTGTAAGAGGCCGATCACATGGATGTGACTATTGTGAGTCAAAGTTATAGTGCCACCAACTGGCAGCAGGAAGTGTGTCACTTTCAAGATACTTTTGACACAAGAGGGGGTTAGTTTTACCTACAGTCACAAAAATCTATATATATATATTCTTCTCCTTGAGCCGGACAACTTTCTAATTTACAGTCATTAGCTCAGACCAACAGAATAGGCCAGAATAGGGCTATTTAATAAAAATCAAGTCATACATAGGGCTATACTGCCCTCTAGTGATGTATGACAGTCAATGCCAGCATGAAAAGGTCTAAATGAGATCAAAATAGTTCAGACATAAATATATATTTATTAGGGGTGACTGTGTGAGGATATTTTCCCACCGGTTAATCGACGTGTGACACCGGCAGGAGCTTTTAAATCGCTAACTTAAAAGCGAAAGTAAGTACTGGACGTCCAGTAGGAATGAACTAAAACACATTCACTCTGTTCTGCTCGTTCCTCGCCGTGAACGCGTTATTGCTTGAATTGCGAGTTCAATAGCCTATTATTCTTAATGGAAAACAACAAAACAGTACAATGACAGATTCGCTTAAATAGTCGGTTTTACACAAAATATTCCGTCATCATCTTTTCAGTCAGCTCTTCACCCATGATGATTAATGAAATTGGACTGATCTTTGCTGCAACTCTCGTTCAACTCACGATTTATTAAGCGGACACGTTCAGTTTTTAATAGGTTAGTGCCCGTTCTCTAACTAAACTAAATTATTTTAACACACACACACACACGCACACGCGCATTGCAATCTCAAATCGACGGTGGAGCGCGATGATATATTTAAAGCTGTATATTGTAGCCTAATATCTGTACCTAGTCACACCCCTACTCTTATTAAATGTATGCTTCATATTTCATTTTTAATTTCTAAATTTGATCAATAATTTAAATTATTCAGAATAATAAGACACTATAGGGACACCCTGTGGCTGATCAAATTAAATATTTTAAACTGAAAAATAACAATGCATTAAATAATGTTATGAGATTGTTTTAAATATAAGTTAATTAACGATCGTTGGAAAGAATGATAGGCTATACTTTTGAACATAACACTAAACCTCCTTTACACTCTAAAAACTCCTGGGTCAAAAATAACCCATAATGGGTTATTTTTGACCCAACTCCTGGGTTAAAAAGGGACCAACTAATTTCTGGGTTATTTCAACCCAGAAAATTGGGTTATTCTTTTTGACCCAACTTCTGGGTTAAATACCTGACCCAAATTTTGGGTTAAAACAACCCAACATTGTAGTTAATATAACCCAACTTCTGGGTCAAAAGAACAACCCAACTTCTGGGTCAAAAGAACAACCCAAATATCTGGGTTTAAATAACCCAGAAATTAGTTGGTCCCTTTTTAACCCAGGAGTTGGGTCAAAAATAACCTAACTTGGGTTACTATGCCAGTATGCCTTATTTCAGAAAATAAAACTTTGTTTTAAATTATATTATACACTTCAAGCACTTTTACATTTTTATTGCATTAAATTAAATTAAACTATATATATATATATATATATATATAAAAAACACACACACACTTGGACATATTTATTTTCATATTTATTTTAGGTCAGACTGTAATAACAATATTGGAAAGAAAAAATAGAAAAATAAACAACTCAAACATTCGACAACATTCAATAACTGGATTGAATTTAAGGCTTAAAGGACAAGTTCGGTATTTTACACTTAAAGCCCTGTTTTCAGATAGTTTCTGATGAAATAAAACGGTTAAGATTACAAAGACGTGAAACTCACCGAGTGGTCAGGGGTGTTCACTGATATGCTCACACAAAAATCGCTGCAAAAGATGCTTTCCAACAGGTTTTATCGTAGTTAATCGTAGGATTGTTCCAGTGCACCTATGCAGCCATTGTGGAGGTGGGGGGTGCTACCACAGAAACCAAAAATTCTCGGGACAGCAGCATGTGTCCAAATTTCAATCTTAACCGTTCTATTTCATCAGAAAAGATCTGAAAACAGGGCTTTAAGTGTAAAATACAGAACTTGTCCTTTAAAGGACAATTCCGGCGAAAAATTAACCTAGGGGTTAATAACACATGGTTACCGAGTTGACCGTTCTCTGGGATGTGTTTTCATGATAATCGAATGTAAAGAGTTTTATCTCTAAAAACTGATTGGCTTATAACGCTAGTATATATATAAAAGAAATTGTTAGTTAATACCACTAACAAGGCTCAAAATAGCCTAACACGGTAGCATAATGAGGGTCCCTACATGCAAACCGAAGCATTGAGAACTTTGTAAGTGTTAAGACAGTTTAAAAAGAAGATACTTTATAAAGACAGTACATACCAGTCGAGCCACGAACGCCGTGCTACGTGAGCTGGTCTATAGGTTAAAGTCACAGTCCAGCTGTCTTAGCACGGCGTTCATGGCTCGACTGGTCGAGTCTGTTTTCCAAGATGGCTCCTGCCTGTATACGCGTAATGTACTGTCTTTATAAAGTATCTTCTTATTAAACTGCCTGTACACTTACAAAGTTCTCAATGCTTCGGTTTGCATGTAGGGACCCTCATTATGCTACCGTGTTAGTGTGAGGCTATTTTGAGCCTTGTTAGTGGTATTAACTAACAATTTATTTTTACTTATATTCGATATAGCGTTATAAGCTAATCAGTTTTTAGAGATAAAACTCTTTACATTAGATTATCATGAAAACAAATCCCAAAGAACGATCGACTCGGTAACCATGTGTTAATTACCTCTAGGTTCATTTTTCGCCGTAATTCTCCTTTAAAGTCTCTGGAGAGCTTTAGGAATTTAAGCCTGGGACAAACGTTGGGGACAAGATTTTTGATAGTGTCCTGATCTAAGAGAAGAAATGCCTCCTCATCCATGTCTTCATCTGAAAGACAGAAAACAAGACAACATGAGTATTACTAATAAGTCGAGACAATTGTGAACCACTCACCAGACACTCTTTGATTATAAAGCTAAAAAATAATCACTTTTAAGGGAATGTTGTGTTGTTGTTTTTTTAACATGGCCCAATTTCCTAGTTAACTAATGTGGTTATTTTGCAGCATTGCCCATTTAGTGTGAATGACAGTCTATACTACTGTCCATCTTTTCTTTCATTAACAAGTGTAATGACATTAATGCAAAGGTGAATATCTGGCCTATTCTTATGCATAACAGCTTAAAGACAAGGCACAAGTATCTTTTAACTATAAGGGTTATATAGATATGCATACTCCACTGTCGAAGAAGTTGTGACTTTCACAGAATCTTGCACCGACACATTTAAGCCCAATTAAAGAATTTTTTTTAGGTATAGAGAGATGATATAAGGGTAGTAAGAGTAAAATGCTCACCTTTAAAATTCTCTATCAGCTCAGAAAGCCGCCACTCAGTTGGCACATCAGCGACAAAGCTGTCCATTTAAAATGACCTGGAGAAAACATAGCAATATAGAGGTTAGCAACAATTCGAAGACTTGACCCACTTCTTTAACCTGTTAGGCTGCAACCCCACTTTTGAAAAATCCTCAGAAATGGCATACCCAAACTGAACCCTTTGTACTAAAAGCATAAAATATGCTTTTCTTTTGTCTGCATTATAATTACTAACGACTGGCTGTTTTAAATAACCTTCTGTGATCTCATTGGGCTTCAGATTAAAAAATTAGACTAACAATATATTATTTTTATAGTATTCTGCACAATGATAAAGTCTATATCCATTAGCATTACATTATAAATATAATCTATTATTATGAAAATACCTGGCATGGCTCGAAGAACACAGGTCAATCAAATATCATTGCAATCATGTTTATTGTCTTCACAACGTCTTTATCTGCATGTTACAGCGATCTCTGTTAGCTTTGTTTATGTCAGGGACGTCCTAGAATGTCACATGATTATGACTTCTTCGTGTGTACCATATATGGACTGCATGTGCATAGGGCTCCCTCAGGCTGCTCTTATGGATTGAAAACACAGTACATCAGAGTATCCAGTGCTCATAATTATTACATCGACACATTTGGGTATAAATTCAATAAATATTATTCCTGTCTATAGAACTCTGATGTAAACCTATGAGAATCTATCAATATTTCTCCAAATCTGCACATTTTTGAGCTAAAAGCCCTGAGGCACGTTGTTTTGTCAAGCGCTGTCATGAGGGACAGCACAGGATTTTTTTATTTTTTTTGAATGAGAGCAGCTGACGATCATAATTCATATTAAAGGACTAATTTTTTCATAACTTCTGACACAAATTAAGACATAACTGTCAATATAAGTTTCTCAGAATACAATAGTGGTCAAATACTGAAACTTGAGTCATATATTTTTAATGATGTATAGTTTGTCACGGTAATAACATTAAATCTGATAGTAACTTTGAACTATTTAACCAAATAACGCTTCAGTGCGCCGGCGCACTTGCAAAGGTTAACAGGTTTTACTTCAGCCAGTAGAGCACTGTATAATATGATAAGCACGGCGCAGCTGGTAAACATAACGTTAACTCAACGATTGTGTCGTCGCTCTAGCCGCGGCACGACCCGTTTATATACTGTCTATGGGCACGACGTCGCCACTAAGTTAACGTTAGCTGCACTGTAACGTTAGCTAACGTTACCGTGTTATTGCCGTTATTATAACAATGAGATAAGTACAGCACATGTTATGAAAAATAGAATTTAAAGACCGTGTAAAGTGAATTCAGTCATTTTCTTCTAAACACATTAAATAGCCTAGGTCATAAATGTAACGTATTTCTCAACAATGTGTAAAAAGCATTTCAACCATTTTGTCACCTAATTTCATGAACCTATCGTTATTTTTAATCATTCAAATTGTCTGGGTGGTTTACACTTTCTTCTTTAGTCTGACAAACTCAAAACACATATTTATTTTGACATTACACAGACTTTAAACTAGTTAAGTTAGATGTTTTCGCGATAGCGTAGCTAACGTTTCATGACAACCACAATTAAGTTACCACAGCTAACACTAGTCTCAAGTTCAACGTAGCAAAGCCATGGTCATTTTTTCAGCAAATGGTGCTAAACTAGCAACGGGGACATGGGACACAGAAAATATTACATTATATCAACACTGAAAATACTCGCTTACCTTGAATACACGACGAAGTTGCACCGAAGAAGCACAGGCCAAAACGGATCGAGCGCGAAGTGTCGGTTATTTCAAATGTGTGCTGTGAGAAAATTCCAGAACAACTGCAGGGGGAGGGGCCGAGGGGGGACCCAGAACATGGGTTACTCTTTGAAAAATAACCCAGAAACTCAAACAACCCAGGAATTGGGTCAAAATATTAGCTCTATAACCCAGAAAATGGGTACTCTCTAAAAAAATAACCCATAATTTTAACCCAACACAAATAACCCAGAAAATGGGTTGAAGAAATAACCCAGGAGTTTTTAGAGTGTGCCCTCAGCAAAATGGCGGACGCTTTGAAGTTATCGCAGGGCCAATATCTATGTATTTATTATATGTATGGGTATGAGGAGCGAGGCTGTGATCAGCGCATGTATGCGTGTAAAGCCTGTTTTATATTTCGGTTGCTCTTAAGTAGAATTAGGTACTGCTCCTTTAAGGCGGAACGCACTCTCTCACTCATGAGTGGCCAGTCGGTATGAGGAGCGCGAGCTGTGATCATCGCATGTGTGTGTGTAAAGCCTGTTTTATATTTCTGTTGCTTTTCCCCGGTTTTATTTCTATTCAGTAACGCAATACTGGAGTGTTTTGCAAACTGTCCCGTGTGTGTGTGTGGGATCGACGACGCTGATCTACTGTGGAATATCAGATACGTGGTGAGTCTTTGTTTACACTTTACAACCATTCAGGCAAGCCCTCTGTGTAAAGCGTTACAACATCTCTACATGACATGGGACTCAATCTTATTCTCACTTTAAATAAAATATGGAGCTTTGCAGCGTCTCGGACATGAAGTTTAATTCGCTTTCTAAAAATGCGGCGCCAAACTTAAAATAGTCTGTTCAACTAAAAAAAAAGTTGAGCGTTTTTTTTCCTCTTCACTGACCGAGTCTCGTTTTTTAACATGTGAATGTCTCTTAACTGATTGAAAGATAAACAGCGCATTCTTATATCAGTGTTGTTATTGTGTAAGCAGACAGATTTCCTCAAACATTACGTTTAACAACATTAATAGTGAGCCAAGATAGCAAGTTTTCAACTGAAACTATCCATGAGTTCAAAAACAGATTATAGACTATTATGTGAGCCAAAATTAAACTTTACAACTTTTTCTAAATGTGCTGCTGTAAATTATGCATCAGTTTTGGTGGCAGAAATAACTATAGGTAGGCTGAAAATGTCATCTGAATGAAACTATTCTTTTGTCTCTATTTTGCACACATTCCCACATCAACCTTTAATACACTTAAAGCTGAATAATTGCGAGTGATTGTAAGTGTGATGATCATCTGCTAATGAGCAACAACGACCACAATTCACTCCTTCAGTCAGTGAAGCTCCCACAGCCGTTCATGAGAGTTTAAATGCTGGGAATATTCCCATCTTCCCACAGGAGAAGAAGAAGCAAGCAGGAGGAGTTACTCCAGGAGAAACTACGGACATACTATTGTAAAGATGGAGATTAAGGAAGAACCCTGCAGAATAAAAGATGAAGATACAGAGGAACAAATAGGTTGGTGTTTTCCTTCATTCTCTTTAATGACTGATGAGGAACATTAAGATGAAAACTGACATATAAATTTACATCTAAAACTAGATACATGTAGACTCAGAAGTAAACTAGATTTGTGCTAAATTAAGAATGAACTTTATTTCTCATTTGTCCTTTTTTAAATTGATCTGAATATGTTGATTTTAGACCTGATGGAAGTGAATGAAGGCAAACACCATTATTCACAAATGAAGATGAAAAACTGACATATAAAAATGAAGACAAACCTCTGTTTCCAAAACCTCATCATTTCAAAAATGAAGATGGAAATGCAGTCGTTTCAAAGACTGAAGAGAATTTCACACAAAAACAAGCTGGAAAATCTGGAGTCAAAGGATCTTTCACCTGCTGTGAGTGTGGAAAGAGTTTTGTATGTAAATCAAACCTGAACATACACATGCATATTCACACTGGAGAAAAACTGTTCACATGCTCTCAGTGTGGAAAGAGTTTCACTCAGAAAAGAGCTCTCAATGATCATCTGCTCCGTCACTCTGGAGTGAAGCCATTCCGCTGTGATCAGTGTGATAAAACATTTATTTCTTCACCAACCTTAAGAAGACACCTTAAAGTTCATACTGCTGTGAAGTCTCACTTTTGTTCTTTTTGTGGAAACAGTTTTTTACGTCTGCAACATTTAATAGTGCATGAGCGTATCCATACTGGTGTGAGACCTTATGTGTGCTCTGACTGTGGGAAGACCTTCATTACATCCAGCTGCTTAAAATCACACCAGAGAGTTCACACTGGAGAGAAACGGTACAAGTGTTCACACTGTGGAAAGGGATTCGCTTATTTAGGAAGCCTGAAAGATCATGAGAGAATTCATACTGGAGAGAAACCCTACAAGTGTTCACACTGTGGAAAGAGTTTCACTCGATTACAAAACTTAAAAAGACACCATGTTCTGAACCAATGTTCAGTTCAATCTGACTTGTAATGTTGCTTGAATCCTAATCATACACTGTTCGCTCGTTGGCCAGAGGAGAACTGAGCGACTGAGTCTGGTTTCTTCCAAGGTTTTTTTCTCCATTCTGTCACCAGATTGAGTTTTGGTTCCTTGCCACTGTTTGCCTTGGATTTTGGCTTGCTTAGTTTGGGACATTTATATTTAGGGCCCAAGCCTTGAAAAGGCGAAGGCCCTATTGTTTTCCAAAGGATTATTATTATTATTATTATTATTATTGTTCTTCAAGGGTTTGGGGGCTTTTGGGGCCCTTAACATACTCAAAAACTCTTGAAACTTTGCACACGGGTCAGAACCCGCGGCCATTAGAGCCGGACTGAAGCTGGTACCCGGGCGTGGCAGGGGGGCTCGACAGCGCCCCCTGGAACGGGGTCCGAAAACTTGGTCCATAAATCAAACACGCTTGCATGAAATAATATGAAACTCGGTACACTTATAGATCTCATCGGTTCATATATCCTTCGTGCTCTGACTTTTTACCCCAGCCCAACAGGAAGTCGGCTGTTTGGGGTAGTTAGAAAAACGCATTCAATGGAATTTAAAATACTCCTCCTAGACGATTCAACCAATCGCCACGAAACTCGGTGTGCATGAAGTCTAGGCTATAACTTAACTTAAGCCTAAAATAAACAAAGCGAAAAATAGCTCCAACAGCCTGTTTTATATTTTTGTTGCTTTACCCCGGTTTTAGTTATATTCAGTAACGCAGTTGATACTGGAGTATTTGGCAAACTGCCCTGTGTGTGTGTGGGATCGACGACGCTGATATCCACTGTGGAATATCAGGTACGTGAGTGTTTGTTTACACTTGGCTACAACCATTTAGGCAAGTCCTCTGTGTAAAGCGTTACAACATCTCTACATGATATGAGACTCAATCTTATTCTCACTGTAAATAAAATAAGCAGCTTTGCAGCATCTCGGACATGAAGTTTAATTCGCTTTCTAAAACTGCGGCGCCAAACTTAAAATAGTCTGTTCAACTTAAAAACAACAACATGTCTCTGGACCTTGCGGTTTTTCCTCTTCACTGACTGCGTCTCGTTTTTAACATGTGAATGTCTCTTAACTGATTGAAAGATAAACAGCGCATTCTTATATCAGTGTTGTTATTGTGTAAGCAGACAGATTTCCTCAAACATTACGTTTAACAACATTAATAGTGAGCCAAAGACAGCAAGGTTTCAACTGAACTATCCATGAGTTCAAAAACAGATTATAGACTATTATGTGAGCCAAAATTAAACTTTACAACATTTTCTTAATGTGCTGCTGTAAATTATGCAACAGTTTTTAGTGGCAGAAATGACTATAGTTTTAGGTGCATCTCATCTGAATGACAAACTATTCTTTTGTCTCTATTTTGCACACATTCCCACATCAACCTTTAATTCACTTAAACTGTGGATAATCTAGAGTGATTGTAAGTGTGATGATCATCTGCTAAATGAGCAACAACGACCACAATTCACTCCTTCAGTCAGTGAAGCTCCCACAGCCGTTCATGAGAGTTTAAATGCTGGGAATATTCCCATCTTCCCACAGGAGAAGAAGAAGCAAGCAGGAGGAATTACTCCAGGAGAAACTACGGACATACTATTGTAAAGATGGAGATTAAGGAAGAACCCTGCAGAATAAAAGATGAAGATACAGAGGAACAAATAGGTTGGTGTTTTCCTTCATTCTCTCCAATGACTCGGTAGTAAACTAGATTTTTGCTAAATTAAGAATGACCTTATTTCTTTGTTTCTCATTTGTCCTTTTTTAAATTGAACTGAATATGTTGATTTCAGACCTGATGGAAGTGAATGAAGGCAAACACCATTATTTCACAAATGAAGATGAAAAACTGACATATAAAAATGAAGACAAACCTCTGTTTCCAAAACCTCATCATTTCACAAATGAAGATGGAAATGCAGTCGTTTCAAAGACTGAAGAGAATTTCACACAGGAACAAGCTGGAAAATCTGGAGTCAAAGGATCTTTCACCTGCTGTGAGTGTGGAAAGAGTTTCATGTATAAATCATATCTGAACAGACACATGAGGATTCACACTGGAGAGAAGCCTCATACATGCACTCAGTGTGGAAAGAGTTTCAGACGTAAACCAGACCTTGAGAAACACACGCTTATTCACACTGGAGAAAAAACGTTCACATGCTCTCAGTGGAAAGAGTTTCGCTCAGAAAAGCTCTCTCAATGATCATCTGCGCAGTCACACTGGAGTGAGATCATTCAGCTGTGATCAGTGTGAGAAAACATTTGTTTCTTCATCATACTTAAGACAACACCTTAAAGTTCATACTGCTGTGAAGTCTCACTTTTGTTCTTTTTGTGGAAACAGTTTTTCACTACTGAAACATTTAAAAGTGCATGAGCGTATCCATACTGGTGTGAGACCTTATGTGTGCTCTGACTGTGGGAAGACCTTCATTACATCCAGCTGCTTAAAATCACACCAGAGAGTTCACACTGGAGAGAAGCCGTACGAGTGTTCACACTGGAAAGGGATACGCTCATTTAGGAAGCCTGAAAGATCATGAGAGAATTCATACTGGAGAGAAACCGTACAAGTGCTCATACTGTGGAAAGAGTTTCACTCGATTACAAACCTTAAAAAGACACCATGTTCGGATCCAATGTTCCGATCCAATCTGACCAGAGGAGAACTGAGCGACTGAGTTTCTCCCAAGGTTTTTTTCTCCATTCTGTCACCAGATTGAGTTTTGGTTCCTTGCCACTGTTTGCCTTGGATTTTGGCTTGCTTAGTTTTAACAACATTATTGATCTGCCTTACTTAAGGTGGATGATTATGATGATGATGCAATTTTTTTCTAGAAACAAACAGTTGTTCTCTTTGATACAATCTGTATTGTAAAAAGCATTATATAAATAAAGGTGACTTGACGTGAATACTTTTTACAGTAAATGTACTGTACTTCCATTTACAGTATTTTGTGTATTCACTGTAAAATAAAAAAACAATTAGACACTGTGATTTTAGTTGCATTTACAGTATTGATTGTTTTACTGTAGAAGAAAAAAAGGATGAAATACTGTGATTTCAATTGCATTTACAGTGCTGTTTATTTACTGTACAAAAAAACAGTTAAGCACTGTTTTTTATGTATTGTATGCAATACGGTACTATTAAAACTAGGTAACAGTTATTCACGGTATAATTTAAATACTGTATCACTGTGATTTAATATTAGCCATCATTAAAAGAATCACCCATATTCTAAAATATTGAAATCAACTGCAGACAATAAGAAAATTGTTAAAAGTTATTTATTTAAAACATTTGGTGAACAGGAATGACAAAACAGGTACAACATAAGGGATAATGGACATTGGACAACACGCCATTAGACTATCCAAAGTTAACGCACGTTCTAGGTTGTAATGTGGCCACGGCGCGCAGCGGAGTGTGTTAACTTTGGATAGTCTAATGGCGTGAAGTTAATTTTCCCGCGTCTGTGAACATAAGCCCGCCTACTTTGATTTGATTGGTCATCTAAAATATTCTGACATTGACGAGCAGTGACAGACCAATGAGGCTCAGATGAACACACACACACACACTGTGTCCTCTGTTTCTGACGTGCGCTCTGCTCGGCGCCGCTGCGGATTGAAGATGAAGAATGCGCTGAATCTGATTATAACAAGACTGAAGCGTACACGAATTTGTGTAGCCTACAATAATCACATATTTTTAGGGGGGCTAGCCAGAATTATAGGGGGGCTGAAGCCCCCCTAAAAAGGGCCTAGTGACGCCCCTGCCCAGCTTAAGCACATTCTTGAGAGGAAGCAAAGTAGTGGTCAGGAAACCACCAAAGGCATTAATAGAGCTCACTGTCTTCCTGGAGCCATTTAAGGAGGTCTTCCACCAAATGTTTAAACTGTGCAAAATTGCACTTGCACTACCCGTGAGCACTGCATCCTGTGAGCGCAGTTTTTCTAAGCTAAAGATAATCAAAACTGCCTTGAGAAGTACCATGACTGATGAGCGTTTAAGCAATTTGAGTGTGCTGAGTGTAGAATTAAGAAGGGCTAGGGCCATAAATCTTGATGACTTTGTGGATGTGTTTGCCAAAAAACATTGCAACAGGCGAATAAAGCTATTCTGAAGCCTGGTAATCAGAATCAGAGAGTATCGATCCCTGTTGGGAAGTTCTTTTTGTAACAGTAATAATTATTTTTGTTTTACATTAAGCAAAGATATAAATGTTTCTTACACAGCCTGGTAATCGAAATCAGACTATTGACCCCCGTTGGGAAAGTCCTGTTACATAAAGCAAAGATGTGATTGTTTCTGTCCTTGCTTTTATTTGTATCTGCCAGTATCTGCTTTTCCCCAGTAACTGTTTAGTTTGCAATAAATATACACCTTATGCCAAATATAATTGCAAAATAAAAAAGTTGTTAAATGTTAACTGTAGTCTATGCACATTATATCATTAGTAACATTAAATATAACACAATAACCAAAGTATATCAGTAGGAGTTTCCTTAAGTCTTTCTGATAGTTTTCAACAGGCCGGTTTACTAGAATAAAATTCTGAAATTATGGTTTATAGTTTTGGTGTGCCACCCCAAGATTTTAAGTGGCCCCGTCTGGCCACCCCTATGCAAAATTTCTGAAGGCGCCACTGATGCTCAGGCTAATATGCTTGCATGTAAATTTGGCATGTGTTCTGATTATGTCCTTTTTCAAAGCATTCTGTACACCAGTTTATATACTGCCCACTTGTGGCGATCTTACAGCAAAAAGGGACATGCAGCGTGATACGCTACATTCATGCAGAATTTAGAACATACACATGCATATTCACACTGGAGAAAAACTGTTCACATGCTCTCAGTGTGGAAAGAGTTTCACTCAGAAAAGAGCTCTCAATGATCATCTGCTCCGTCACTCTGGAGTGAAGCCATTCCGCTGTGATCAGTGTGATAAAACATTTATTTCTTCACCAACCTTAAGAAGACACCTTAAAGTTCATACTGCTGTGAAGTCTCACTTTTGTTCTTTTTGTGGAAACAGTTTTTTACGTCTGCAACATTTAATAGTGCATGAGCGTATCCATACTGGTGTGAGACCTTATGTGTGCTCTGACTGTGGGAAGACCTTCATTACATCCAGCTGCTTAAAATCACACCAGAGAGTTCACACTGGAGAGAAACGGTACAAGTGTTCACACTGTGGAAAGGGATTCGCTTATTTAGGAAGCCTGAAAGATCATGAGAGAATTCATACTGGAGAGAAACCCCTACAAGTGTTCACACTGTGGAAAGAGTTTCACTCGATTACAAAACTTAAAAAGACACCATGTTCTGAACCAATGTTCAGTTCAATCTGACTTGTAATGTTGCTTGAATCCTAATCATACACTGTTCGCTCGTTGGCCAGAGGAGAACTGAGCGACTGAGTCTGGTTTCTTCCAAGGTTTTTTTCTCCATTCTGTCACCAGATTGAGTTTTGGTTCCTTGCCACTGTTTGCCTTGGATTTTGGCTTGCTTAGTTTGGGACATTTATATTTAGGGCCCAAGCCTTGAAAGGCGAAGGCCCTATTGTTTTCCAAAGGATTATTATTATTATTATTATTATTATTGTTCTTCAAGGGTTTGGGGGCTTTTGGGGCCCTTAACATACTCAAAAACTCTTGAAACTTTGCACACGGGTCAGAACCCGCGGCCATTAGAGCCGGACTGAAGCTGGTACCCGGGCGTGGCAGGGGGGCTCGACAGCGCCCCCTGGAACGGGGTCCGAAAACTTGGTCCATAAATCAAACACGCTTGCATGAAATAATATGAAACTCGGTACACTTATAGATCTCATCGGTTCATATATCCTTCGTGCTCTGACTTTTTACCCCAGCCCAACAGGAAGTCGGCTGTTTGGGGTAGTTAGAAAAACGCATTCAATGGAATTTAAAATACTCCTCCTAGACGATTCAACCAATCGCCACGAAACTCGGTGTGCATGAAGTCTAGGCTATAACTTAACTTAAGCCTAAAATAAACAAAGCGAAAAATAGCTCCAACAGCCTGTTTTATATTTTTGTTGCTTTACCCCGGTTTTAGTTATATTCAGTAACGCAGTTGATACTGGAGTATTTGGCAAACTGCCCTGTGTGTGTGTGGGATCGACGACGCTGATATCCACTGTGGAATATCAGGTACGTGAGTGTTTGTTTACACTTGGCTACAACCATTTAGGCAAGTCCTCTGTGTAAAGCGTTACAACATCTCTACATGATATGAGACTCAATCTTATTCTCACTGTAAATAAAATAAGCAGCTTTGCAGCATCTCGGACATGAAGTTTAATTCGCTTTCTAAAACTGCGGCGCCAAACTTAAAATAGTCTGTTCAACTTAAAAACAACAACATGTCTCTGGACCTTGCGGTTTTTCCTCTTCACTGACTGCGTCTCGTTTTTAACATGTGAATGTCTCTTAACTGATTGAAAGATAAACAGCGCATTCTTATATCAGTGTTGTTATTGTGTAAGCAGACAGATTTCCTCAAACATTACGTTTAACAACATTAATAGTGAGCCAAAGACAGCAAGGTTTCAACTGAACTATCCATGAGTTCAAAAACAGATTATAGACTATTATGTGAGCCAAAATTAAACTTTACAACATTTTCTTAATGTGCTGCTGTAAATTATGCAACAGTTTTTAGTGGCAGAAATGACTATAGTTTTAGGTGCATCTCATCTGAATGACAAACTATTCTTTTGTCTCTATTTTGCACACATTCCCACATCAACCTTTAATTCACTTAAACTGTGGATAATCTAGAGTGATTGTAAGTGTGATGATCATCTGCTAAATGAGCAACAACGACCACAATTCACTCCTTCAGTCAGTGAAGCTCCCACAGCCGTTCATGAGAGTTTAAATGCTGGGAATATTCCCATCTTCCCACAGGAGAAGAAGAAGCAAGCAGGAGGAATTACTCCAGGAGAAACTACGGACATACTATTGTAAAGATGGAGATTAAGGAAGAACCCTGCAGAATAAAAGATGAAGATACAGAGGAACAAATAGGTTGGTGTTTTCCTTCATTCTCTCCAATGACTCGGTAGTAAACTAGATTTTTGCTAAATTAAGAATGACCTTTATTTCTTTGTTTCTCATTTGTCCTTTTTTAAATTGAACTGAATATGTTGATTTCAGACCTGATGGAAGTGAATGAAGGCAAACACCATTATTTCACAAATGAAGATGAAAAACTGACATATAAAAATGAAGACAAACCTCTGTTTCCAAAACCTCATCATTTCACAAATGAAGATGGAAATGCAGTCGTTTCAAAGACTGAAGAGAATTTCACACAGGAACAAGCTGGAAAATCTGGAGTCAAAGGATCTTTCACCTGCTGTGAGTGTGGAAAGAGTTTTCATGTATAAATCATATCTGAACAGACACATGAGGATTCACACTGGAGAGAAGCCTCATACATGCACTCAGTGTGGAAAGAGTTTCAGACGTAAACCAGACCTTGAGAAACACACGCTTATTCACACTGGAGAAAAAACGTTCACATGCTCTCAGTGGAAAGAGTTTCGCTCAGAAAAGCTCTCTCAATGATCATCTGCGCAGTCACACTGGAGTGAGATCATTCAGCTGTGATCAGTGTGAGAAAACATTTGTTTCTTCATCATACTTAAGACAACACCTTAAAGTTCATACTGCTGTGAAGTCTCACTTTTGTTCTTTTTGTGGAAACAGTTTTTCACTACTGAAACATTTAAAAGTGCATGAGCGTATCCATACTGGTGTGAGACCTTATGTGTGCTCTGACTGTGGGAAGACCTTCATTACATCCAGCTGCTTAAAATCACACCAGAGAGTTCACACTGGAGAGAAGCCGTACGAGTGTTCACACTGTGGAAAGGGATACGCTCATTTAGGAAGCCTGAAAGATCATGAGAGAATTCATACTGGAGAGAAACCGTACAAGTGCTCATACTGTGGAAAGAGTTTCACTCGATTACAAACCTTAAAAAGACACCATGTTCGGATCCAATGTTCCGATCCAATCTGACCAGAGGAGAACTGAGCGACTGAGTTTCTCCCAAGGTTTTTTTCTCCATTCTGTCACCAGATTGAGTTTTGGTTCCTTGCCACTGTTTGCCTTGGATTTTGGCTTGCTTAGTTTTAACAACATTATTGATCTGCCTTACTTAAGGTGGATGACTTATGATGATGATGCAATTTTTTTCTAGAAACAAACAGTTGTTCTCTTTGATACAATCTGTATTGTAAAAAGCATTATATAAATAAAGGTGACTTGACGTGAATACTTTTTACAGTAAATGTACTGTACTTCCATTTACAGTATTTTGTGTATTCACTGTAAAATAAAAAAACAATTAGACACTGTGATTTTAGTTGCATTTACAGTATTGATTGTTTTACTGTAGAAGAAAAAAAGGATGAAATACTGTGATTTCAATTGCATTTACAGTGCTGTTTATTTACTGTACAAAAAAACAGTTAAGCACTGTTTTTTATGTATTGTATGCAATACGGTACTATTAAAACTAGGTAACAGTTATTCACGGTATAATTTAAATACTGTATCACTGTGATTTAATATTAGCCATCATTAAAAGAATCACCCATATTCTAAAATATTGAAATCAACTGCAGACAATAAGAAAATTGTTAAAAGTTATTTATTTAAAACATTTGGGTGAACAGGAATGACAAAACAGGTACAACATAAGGGATAATGGACATTGGACAACACGCCATTAGACTATCCAAAGTTAACGCACGTTCTAGGTTGTAATGTGGCCACGGCGCGCAGCGGAGTGTGTTAACTTTGGATAGTCTAATGGCGTGAAGTTAATTTTCCCGCGTCTGTGAACATAAAGCCCGCCTACTTTGATTTGATTGGTCATCTAAAATATTCTGACATTGACGAGCAGTGACAGACCAATGAGGCTCAGATGAACACACACACACACACTGTGTCCTCTGTTTCTGACGTGCGCTCTGCTCGGCGCCGCTGCGGATTGAAGATGAAGAATGCGCTGAATCTGATTATAACAAGACTGAAGCGTACACGAATTTGTGTAGCCTACAATAATCACATATTTTTAGGGGGGCTAGCCAGAATTATAGGGGGGCTGAAGCCCCCCTAAAAAGGGCCTAGTGACGCCCCTGCCCAGCTTAAGCACATTCTTGAGAGGAAGCAAAGTAGTGGTCAGGAAACACCAAAGGCATTAATAGAGCTCACTGTCTTCCTGGAGCCATTTAAGGAGGTCTTCCACCAAATGTTTAAACTGTGCAAAATTGCACTTGCACTACCCGTGAGCACTGCATCCTGTGAGCGCAGTTTTTCTAAGCTAAAGATAATCAAAACTGCCTTGAGAAGTACCATGACTGATGAGCGTTTAAGCAATTTGAGTGTGCTGAGTGTAGAATTAAGAAGGGCTAGGGCCATAAATCTTGATGACTTTGTGGATGTGTTTGCCAAAAAACATTGCAACAGGCGAATAAAGCTATTCTGAAGCCTGGTAATCAGAATCAGAGAGTATCGATCCCTGTTGGGAAGTTCTTTTTGTAACAGTAATAATTATTTTTGTTTTACATTAAGCAAAGATATAAATGTTTCTTACACAGCCTGGTAATCGAAATCAGACTATTGACCCCCGTTGGGAAAGTCCTGTTACATAAAGCAAAGATGTGATTGTTTCTGTCCTTGCTTTTATTTGTATCTGCCAGTATCTGCTTTTCCCCAGTAACTGTTTAGTTTGCAATAAATATACACCTTATGCCAAATATAATTGCAAAATAAAAAAGTTGTTAAATGTTAACTGTAGTCTATGCACATTATATCATTAGTAACATTAAATATAACACAATAAACCAAAGTATATCAGTAGGAGTTTCCTTAAGTCTTTCTGATAGTTTTCAACAGGCCGGTTTACTAGAATAAAATTCTGAAATTATGGTTTATAGTTTTGGTGTGCCACCCCAAGATTTTAAGTGGCCCGTCTGGCCACCCCTATGCAAAATTTCTGAAGGCGCCACTGATGCTCAGGCTAATATGCTTGCATGTAAATTTGGCATGTGTTCTGATTATGTTAAGGTAGCCTTTTTCAAAGCATTCTGTACACCAGTTTATATACTGCCCACTTGTGGCGATCTTACAGCAAAAAGGGACATGCAGCGTGATACGCTACATTCATGCAGAATTTAGAACATACACATGCATATTCACACTGGAGAAAAACTGTTCACATGCTCTCAGTGTGGAAAGAGTTTCACTCAGAAAAGAGCTCTCAATGATCATCTGCTCCGTCACTCTGGAGTGAAGCCATTCCGCTGTGATCAGTGTGATAAAACATTTATTTCTTCACCAACCTTAAGAAGACACCTTAAAGTTCATACTGCTGTGAAGTCTCACTTTTGTTCTTTTTGTGGAAACAGTTTTTTACGTCTGCAACATTTAATAGTGCATGAGCGTATCCATACTGGTGTGAGACCTTATGTGTGCTCTGACTGTGGGAAGACCTTCATTACATCCAGCTGCTTAAAATCACACCAGAGAGTTCACACTGGAGAGAAACGGTACAAGTGTTCACACTGTGGAAAGGGATTCGCTTATTTAGGAAGCCTGAAAGATCATGAGAGAATTCATACTGGAGAGAAACCCTACAAGTGTTCACACTGTGGAAAGAGTTTCACTCGATTACAAAACTTAAAAAGACACCATGTTCTGAACCAATGTTCAGTTCAATCTGACTTGTAATGTTGCTTGAATCCTAATCATACACTGTTCGCTCGTTGGCCAGAGGAGAACTGAGCGACTGAGTCTGGTTTCTTCCAAGGTTTTTTTTCTCCATTCTGTCACCAGATTGAGTTTTGGTTCCTTGCCACTGTTTGCCTTGGATTTTGGCTTGCTTAGTTTGGGACATTTATATTTAGGGCCCAAGCCTTGAAAAGGCGAAGGCCCTATTGTTTTCCAAAGGATTATTATTATTATTATTATTATTATTGTTCTTCAAGGGTTTGGGGGCTTTTGGGGCCCTTAACATACTCAAAAACTCTTGAAACTTTGCACACGGGTCAGAACCCGCGGCCATTAGAGCCGGACTGAAGCTGGTACCCGGGCGTGGCAGGGGGGCTCGACAGCGCCCCCTGGAACGGGGTCCGAAAACTTGGTCCATAAATCAAACACGCTTGCATGAAATAATATGAAACTCGGTACACTTATAGATCTCATCGGTTCATATATCCTTCGTGCTCTGACTTTTTACCCCAGCCCAACAGGAAGTCGGCTGTTTGGGGTAGTTAGAAAAACGCATTCAATGGAATTTAAAATACTCCTCCTAGACGATTCAACCAATCGCCACGAAACTCGGTGTGCATGAAGTCTAGGCTATAACTTAACTTAAGCCTAAAATAAACAAAGCGAAAAATAGCTCCAACAGCCTGTTTTATATTTTTGTTACTTTACCCCGGTTTTAGTTATATTCAGTAACGCAGTTGATACTGGAGTATTTGGCAAACTGCCCTGTGTGTGTGTGGGATCGACGACGCTGATATCCACTGTGGAATATCAGGTACGTGAGTGTTTGTTTACACTTGGCTACAACCATTTAGGCAAGTCCTCTGTGTAAAGCGTTACAACATCTCTACATGATATGAGACTCAATCTTATTCTCACTGTAAATAAAATAAGCAGCTTTGCAGCATCTCGGACATGAAGTTTAATTCGCTTTCTAAAACTGCGGCGCCAAACTTAAAATAGTCTGTTCAACTTAAAAACAACAACATGTCTCTGGACCTTGCGGTTTTTCCTCTTCACTGACTGCGTCTCGTTTTTAACATGTGAATGTCTCTAACTGATTGAAAGATAAACAGCGCATTCTTATATCAGTGTTGTTATTGTGTAAGCAGACAGATTTCCTCAAACATTACGTTTAACAACATTAATAGTGAGCCAAAGACAGCAAGGTTTCAACTGAACTATCCATGAGTTCAAAAACAGATTATAGACTATTATGTGAGCCAAAATTAAACTTTACAACATTTTCTTAATGTGCTGCTGTAAATTATGCAACAGTTTTTAGTGGCAGAAATGACTATAGTTTTAGGTGCATCTCATCTGAATGACAACTATTCTTTTGTCTCTATTTTGCACACATTCCCACATCAACCTTTAATTCACTTAAACTGTGGATAATCTAGAGTGATTGTAAGTGTGATGATCATCTGCTAAATGAGCAACAACGACCACAATTCACTCCTTCAGTCAGTGAAGCTCCCACAGCCGTTCATGAGAGTTTAAATGCTGGGAATATTCCCATCTTCCCACAGGAGAAGAAGAAGCAAGCAGGAGGAATTACTCCAGGAGAAACTACGGACATACTATTGTAAAGATGGAGATTAAGGAAGAACCCTGCAGAATAAAAGATGAAGATACAGAGGAACAAATAGGTTGGTGTTTTCCTTCATTCTCTCCAATGACTCGGTAGTAAACTAGATTTTTGCTAAATTAAGAATGACCTTTATTTCTTTGTTTCTCATTTGTCCTTTTTTAAATTGAACTGAATATGTTGATTTCAGACCTGATGGAAGTGAATGAAGGCAAACACCATTATTTCACAAATGAAGATGAAAAACTGACATATAAAAATGAAGACAAACCTCTGTTTCCAAAACCTCATCATTTCACAAATGAAGATGGAAATGCAGTCGTTTCAAAGACTGAAGAGAATTTCACACAGGAACAAGCTGGAAAATCTGGAGTCAAAGGATCTTTCACCTGCTGTGAGTGTGGAAAGAGTTTCATGTATAAATCATATCTGAACAGACACATGAGGATTCACACTGGAGAGAAGCCTCATACATGCACTCAGTGTGGAAAGAGTTTCAGACGTAAACCAGACCTTGAGAAACACACGCTTATTCACACTGGAGAAAAAACGTTCACATGCTCTCAGTGGAAAGAGTTTCGCTCAGAAAAGCTCTCTCAATGATCATCTGCGCAGTCACACTGGAGTGAGATCATTCAGCTGTGATCAGTGTGAGAAAACATTTGTTTCTTCATCATACTTAAGACAACACCTTAAAGTTCATACTGCTGTGAAGTCTCACTTTTGTTCTTTTTGTGGAAACAGTTTTTCACTACTGAAACATTTAAAAGTGCATGAGCGTATCCATACTGGTGTGAGACCTTATGTGTGCTCTGACTGTGGGAAGACCTTCATTACATCCAGCTGCTTAAAATCACACCAGAGAGTTCACACTGGAGAGAAGCCGTACGAGTGTTCACACTGTGGAAAGGGATACGCTCATTTAGGAAGCCTGAAAGATCATGAGAGAATTCATACTGGAGAGAAACCGTACAAGTGCTCATACTGTGGAAAGAGTTTCACTCGATTACAAACCTTAAAAAGACACCATGTTCGGATCCAATGTTCCGATCCAATCTGACCAGAGGAGAACTGAGCGACTGAGTTTCTCCCAAGGTTTTTTTCTCCATTCTGTCACCAGATTGAGTTTTGGTTCCTTGCCACTGTTTGCCTTGGATTTTGGCTTGCTTAGTTTTAACAACATTATTGATCTGCCTTACTTAAGGTGGATGATTATGATGATGATGCAATTTTTTTCTAGAAACAAACAGTTGTTCTCTTTGATACAATCTGTATTGTAAAAAGCATTATATAAATAAAGGTGACTTGACGTGAATACTTTTTACAGTAAATGTACTGTACTTCCATTTACAGTATTTTGTGTATTCACTGTAAAATAAAAAAACAATTAGACACTGTGATTTTAGTTGCATTTACAGTATTGATTGTTTTACTGTAGAAGAAAAAAAGGATGAAATACTGTGATTTCAATTGCATTTACAGTGCTGTTTATTTACTGTACAAAAAAACAGTTAAGCACTGTTTTTTATGTATTGTATGCAATACGGTACTATTAAAACTAGGTAACAGTTATTCACGGTATAATTTAAATACTGTATCACTGTGATTTAATATTAGCCATCATTAAAAGAATCACCCATATTCTAAAATATTGAAATCAACTGCAGACAATAAGAAAATTGTTAAAAGTTATTTATTTAAAACATTTGGTGAACAGGAATGACAAAACAGGTACAACATAAGGGATAATGGACATTGGACAACACGCCATTAGACTATCCAAAGTTAACGCACGTTCTAGGTGTAATGTGGCCACGGCGCGCAGCGGAGTGTGTTAACTTTGGATAGTCTAATGGCGTGAAGTTAATTTTCCCGCGTCTGTGAACATAAAGCCCGCCTACTTTGATTTGATTGGTCATCTAAAATATTCTGACATTGACGAGCAGTGACAGACCAATGAGGCTCAGATGAACACACACACACACACTGTGTCCTCTGTTTCTGACGTGCGCTCTGCTCGGCGCCGCTGCGGATTGAAGATGAAGAATGCGCTGAATCTGATTATAACAAGACTGAAGCGTACACGAATTTGTGTAGCCTACAATAATCACATATTTTTAGGGGGGCTAGCCAGAATTATAGGGGGGCTGAAGCCCCCCTAAAAAGGGCCTAGTGACGCCCCTGCCCAGCTTAAGCACATTCTTGAGAGGAAGCAAAGTAGTGGTCAGGAAACACCAAAGGCATTAATAGAGCTCACTGTCTTCCTGGAGCCCATTTAAGGAGGTCTTCCACCAAATGTTTAAACTGTGCAAAATTGCACTTGCACTACCCGTGAGCACTGCATCCTGTGAGCGCAGTTTTTCTAAGCTAAAGATAATCAAAACTGCCTTGAGAAGTACCATGACTGATGAGCGTTTAAGCAATTTGAGTGTGCTGAGTGTAGAATTAAGAAGGGCTAGGGCCATAAATCTTGATGACTTTGTGGATGTGTTTGCCAAAAAACATTGCAACAGGCGAATAAAGCTATTCTGAAGCCTGGTAATCAGAATCAGAGAGTATCGATCCCTGTTGGGAAGTTCTTTTTGTAACAGTAATAATTATTTTTGTTTTACATTAAGCAAAGATATAAATGTTTCTTACACAGCCTGGTAATCGAAATCAGACTATTGACCCCCGTTGGGAAAGTCCTGTTACATAAAGCAAAGATGTGATTGTTTCTGTCCTTGCTTTTATTTGTATCTGCCAGTATCTGCTTTTCCCCAGTAACTGTTTAGTTTGCAATAAATATACACCTTATGCCAAATATAATTGCAAAATAAAAAAGTTGTTAAATGTTAACTGTAGTCTATGCACATTATATCATTAGTAACATTAAATATAACACAATAAACCAAAGTATATCAGTAGGAGTTTCCTTAAGTCTTTCTGATAGTTTTCAACAGGCCGGTTTACTAGAATAAAATTCTGAAATTATGGTTTATAGTTTTGGTGTGCCACCCCAAGATTTTAAGTGGCCCCGTCTGGCCACCCCTATGCAAAATTTCTGAAGGCGCCACTGATGCTCAGGCTAATATGCTTGCATGTAAATTTGGCATGTGTTCTGATTATGTTAAGGTAGCCTTTTTCAAAGCATTCTGTACACCAGTTTATATACTGCCCACTTGTGGCGATCTTACAGCAAAAAGGGACATGCAGCGTGATACGCTACATTCATGCAGAATTTAGAACATACACATGCATATTCACACTGGAGAAAAAACTGTTCACATGCTCTCAGTGTGGAAAGAGTTTCACTCAGAAAAGAGCTCTCAATGATCATCTGCTCCGTCACTCTGGAGTGAAGCCATTCCGCTGTGATCAGTGTGATAAAACATTTATTTCTTCACCAACCTTAAGAAGACACCTTAAAGTTCATACTGCTGTGAAGTCTCACTTTTGTTCTTTTTGTGGAAACAGTTTTTTACGTCTGCAACATTTAATAGTGCATGAGCGTATCCATACTGGTGTGAGACCTTATGTGTGCTCTGACTGTGGAAGACCTTCATTACATCCAGCTGCTTAAAATCACACCAGAGAGTTCACACTGGAGAGAAACGGTACAAGTGTTCACACTTGTGGAAAGGGATTCGCTTATTTAGGAAGCCTGAAAGATCATGAGAGAATTCATACTGGAGAGAAACCCTACAAGTGTTCACACTGTGGAAAGAGTTTCACTCGATTACAAAACTTAAAAAGACACCATGTTCTGAACCAATGTTCAGTTCAATCTGACTTGTAATGTTGCTTGAATCCTAATCATACACTGTTCGCTCGTTGGCCAGAGGAGAACTGAGCGACTGAGTCTGGTTTCTTCCAAGGTTTTTTTCTCCATTCTGTCACCAGATTGAGTTTTGGTTCCTTGCCACTGTTTGCCTTGGATTTTGGCTTGCTTAGTTTGGGACATTTATATTTAGGGCCCAAGCCTTGAAAAGGCGAAGGCCCTATTGTTTTCCAAAGGATTATTATTATTATTATTATTATTATTGTTCTTCAAGGGTTTGGGGGCTTTTGGGGCCCTTAACATACTCAAAAACTCTTGAAACTTTGCACACGGGTCAGAACCCGCGGCCATTAGAGCCGGACTGAAGCTGGTACCCGGGCGTGGCAGGGGGGCTCGACAGCGCCCCCTGGAACGGGTCCGAAAACTTGGTCCATAAATCAAACACGCTTGCATGAAATAATATGAAACTCGGTACACTTATAGATCTCATCGGTTCATATATCCTTCGTGCTCTGACTTTTTACCCCAGCCCAACAGGAAGTCGGCTGTTTGGGGTAGTTAGAAAAACGCATTCAATGGAATTTAAAATACTCCTCCTAGACGATTCAACCAATCGCCACGAAACTCGGTGTGCATGAAGTCTAGGCTATAACTTAACTTAAGCCTAAAATAAACAAAGCGAAAAATAGCTCCAACAGCCTGTTTTATATTTTTGTTACTTTACCCCGGTTTTAGTTATATTCAGTAACGCAGTTTGATACTGGAGTATTTGGCAAACTGCCCTGTGTGTGTGTGGGATCGACGACGCTGATATCCACTGTGGAATATCAGGTACGTGAGTGTTTGTTTACACTTGGCTACAACCATTTAGGCAAGTCCTCTGTGGTAAAGCGTTACAACATCTCTACATGATATGAGACTCAATCTTATTCTCACTGTAAATAAAATAAGCAGCTTTGCAGCATCTCGGACATGAAGTTTAATTCGCTTTCTAAAACTGCGGCGCCAAACTTAAAATAGTCTGTTCAACTTAAAAACAACAACATGTCTCTGGACCTTGCGGTTTTTCCTCTTCACTGACTGCGTCTCGTTTTTAACATGTGAATGTCTCTTAACTGATTGAAAGATAAACAGCGCATTCTTATATCAGTGTTGTTATTGTGTAAGCAGACAGATTTCCTCAACATTACGTTTAACAACATTAATAGTGAGCCAAAGACAGCAAGGTTTCAACTGAACTATCCATGAGTTCAAAAACAGATTATAGACTATTATGTGAGCCAAAATTAAACTTTACAACATTTTCTTAATGTGCTGCTGTAAATTATGCAACAGTTTTTAGTGGCAGAAATGACTATAGTTTTAGGTGCATCTCATCTGAATGACAAACTATTCTTTTGTCTCTATTTTGCACACATTCCCACATCAACCTTTAATTCACTTAAACTGTGGATAATCTAGAGTGATTGTAAGTGTGATGATCATCTGCTAAATGAGCAACAACGACCACAATTCACTCCTTCAGTCAGTGAAGCTCCCACAGCCGTTCATGAGAGTTTAAATGCTGGGAATATTCCCATCTTCCCACAGGAGAAGAAGAAGCAAGCAGGAGGAATTACTCCAGGAGAAACTACGGACATACTATTGTAAAGATGGAGATTAAGGAAGAACCCTGCAGAATAAAAGATGAAGATACAGAGGAACAAATAGGTTGGTGTTTTCCTTCATTCTCTCCAATGACTCGGTAGTAAACTAGATTTTTGCTAAATTAAGAATGACCTTTATTTCTTTGTTTCTCATTTGTCCTTTTTTAAATTGAACTGAATATGTTGATTTCAGACCTGATGGAAGTGAATGAAGGCAAACACCATTATTTCACAAATGAAGATGAAAAACTGACATATAAAAATGAAGACAAACCTCTGTTTCCAAAACCTCATCATTTCACAAATGAAGATGGAAATGCAGTCGTTTCAAAGACTGAAGAGAATTTCACACAGGAACAAGCTGGAAAATCTGGAGTCAAAGGATCTTTCACCTGCTGTGAGTGTGGAAAGAGTTTCATGTATAAATCATATCTGAACAGACACATGAGGATTCACACTGGAGAGAAGCCTCATACATGCACTCAGTGTGGAAAGAGTTTCAGACGTAAACCAGACCTTGAGAAACACACGCTTATTCACACTGGAGAAAAAACGTTCACATGCTCTCAGTGGAAAGAGTTTCGCTCAGAAAAGCTCTCTCAATGATCATCTGCGCAGTCACACTGGAGTGAGATCATTCAGCTGTGATCAGTGTGAGAAAACATTTGTTTCTTCATCATACTTAAGACAACACCTTAAAGTTCATACTGCTGTGAAGTCTCACTTTTGTTCTTTTTGTGGAAACAGTTTTTCACTACTGAAACATTTAAAAGTGCATGAGCGTATCCATACTGGTGTGAGACCTTATGTGTGCTCTGACTGTGGGAAGACCTTCATTACATCCAGCTGCTTAAAATCACACCAGAGAGTTCACACTGGAGAGAAGCCGTACGAGTGTTCACACTGTGGAAAGGGATACGCTCATTTAGGAAGCCTGAAAGATCATGAGAGAATTCATACTGGAGAGAAACCGTACAAGTGCTCATACTGTGGAAAGAGTTTCACTCGATTACAAACCTTAAAAAGACACCATGTTCGGATCCAATGTTCCGATCCAATCTGACCAGAGGAGAACTGAGCGACTGAGTTTCTCCCAAGGTTTTTTTCTCCATTCTGTCACCAGATTGAGTTTTGGTTCCTTGCCACTGTTTGCCTTGGATTTTGGCTTGCTTAGTTTTAACAACATTATTGATCTGCCTTACTTAAGGTGGATGATTATGATGATGATGCAATTTTTTTCTAGAAACAAACAGTTGTTCTCTTTGATACAATCTGTATTGTAAAAAGCATTATATAAATAAAGGTGACTTGACGTGAATACTTTTTACAGTAAATGTACTGTACTTCCATTTACAGTATTTTGTGTATTCACTGTAAAATAAAAAAACAATTAGACACTGTGATTTTAGTTGCATTTACAGTATTGATTGTTTTACTGTAGAAGAAAAAAAGGATGAAATACTGTGATTTCAATTGCATTTACAGTGCTGTTTATTTACTGTACAAAAAAACAGTTAAGCACTGTTTTTTATGTATTGTATGCAATACGGTACTATTAAAACTAGGTAACAGTTATTCACGGTATAATTTAAATACTGTATCACTGTGATTTAATATTAGCCATCATTAAAAGAATCACCCATATTCTAAAATATTGAAATCAACTGCAGACAATAAGAAAATTGTTAAAAGTTATTTATTTAAAACATTTGGTGAACAGGAATGACAAAACAGGTACAACATAAGGGATAATGGACATTGGACAACACGCCATTAGACTATCCAAAGTTAACGCACGTTCTAGGTTGTAATGTGGCCACGGCGCGCAGCGGAGTGTGTTAACTTTGGATAGTCTAATGGCGTGAAGTTAATTTTCCCGCTTATTCTACTGTTGCTACATTTTTTTATTTACGACTGAAGCAAATTTTACAAAACAAGGCTAATTCATTACATGTTTTGTAAAGTTACAGAGCAAACTGTTACTAGTTGCCGTGCAAATAACTGACGATTATTACCACGCTCTAAAGAGCAATAAAAAAACACTATGGCAATATTGAAATAAAATAAAACATTGAACAATAAAAAATGTAATATTAAACATTTGCATGAACATTTAAAACAGAAATGAAAAGAAACTTCTTAGAAATCTAATTGCCCTGCCACTTGACAAAGGTCAAGTGACCTCTTGCATGCCCTGACCTTGGAGACCTAGAATCCCAGTTGGAGCCCTGAAATTAAAGAAGAAAACACATTAACAATTACATTGATTACAATTACTTTGTATTGCATCACATGATGAGGGTCTAAGATGGTGATGTTGGAGTTGTGTCAAGGTATTTGACATGGGCTGGAGAGAAACTGCACAGACGGACTTATTTTCTTCAATGGCAATAATTACTTCGTTAATATTTCGTCAGAGGCGCTGCAATAGGACAGGCAAGCCAGGCAATTGCCTGGGGCCCCGCATTTTGAGGGGGCCCCCGAGGATCGATCATTTAAACAATCAAAAATGTTCCTATTAATATAGCACGCACAAGCAGTGACGCCGCCACACCTCCGCATACCCCTTAGTGGGGCCCCCTCTCTTAATGCTGTTTATACTATTGCAGCCTTTGGCGCTTTTTTCTAACTGCCGCTGCTTACTCGCGTTTCTATCAGGTTTCTATAGCTATTTTCGAATCATAGTCAGAAATGCATGAATTCATGTATTAAACATGAAGAAGACATATCCATCTGGAAGCCAGAAGCGGGAAAAAAAGCAAGATGAAGTGGAAAAAAAAAACAGAACTGCGGTAACGTTAAGTGATGAAGAATGAATGAGATGATGATTGACTTAACACTTAATTTATATTAAGAATAATAATTAACGTTAATGACAAAAATTGTTTCCTTGTTCAATTCACATCTAGTTTTCACAGTAATACGTATTGTTTTAAATCAGCTTTACAGAAAAGACATGCCTATCTCGATTGATCTGTTATCAGAATGTTATTCAGAAATGTAAAAAAAAAAAGCACACAACCTCGTTCTTAACTACCGACTTGCTATACATTACCACGCTTATTACATGGCTACCTACCAAATAAATCATTACTTTGAAACAAAATGTTGATTTAAAAAGGAGTTTATTGATAGTTTACGATTGTATTGCTTCCGCTAACAGAGCTGCCAACTCTCACGCTTTCGCCGTGTGACACACGGTTTTGCCTGTTTTCACACGCACTCACGCCACACATCACATTTCTCACGCAAAAAAGAAAAAAGTCCCCGACCATAGATGGCGCTGATGAGCGTCACTGAACCCTATGCGCTGCAACCCGAACTTAGTAACAGAAGAAGATTATACAAGAAAGACGGCGGGGAAAACCGCGACGACTGGTGATGAGAATCTGAGCTCAGCTGAGAGATATTAGTAAATAAACCCGAACTTACCGAAATGTATGCCTCGGATCAATCAGTGTTTTTCAACCGCGGTAAGAAGTCAATAAAACAGGTAAATGTTAAATGTAAATGGACTGCAAAACAGGTCGGCTAGAACAATGTCACATAAGTTACATTTACATCAGGAAAGCAATTTAATGACCATTATAGACCTGCATTATATGACTGACAGACAAGAACGGTTTGACCTAAAAATATCAAAACTGAAACTACTGCGGAGACAAAGACACCTACATCTTGGATGCACTTCAGGTAAGCTAAAACATACCAAAAATTTAACTTAAAAGTTAACTATCCCTTTAAGTAGAATTAGGTACTGCTCCTTTAAGACGGAACGCACTCTCTCACTCATGAGTGGCCAGTCGGTATGAGGAGCGCCGCGCGCGAGCGATCATCGCATGTGTGTGTGTAAAGCCTGTTTTATATTTCTGTTGCTTTTCCCCGGTTTTATTTCTATTCAGTAACGCAGTTGTTACTGGAGTGTTTTGCAAACTGTCCCGTGTGTGTGTGGGGGATCGACGACGCTGATAAGTAACCACTGTGGAATATCAGATACGTGAGTGTTTGTTTACACTTTACAACCATTTAGGCAAGCCCTCTGTGTAAAGCGTTACAACCAGGGCAGGACTTCGGGTGCTGGGGGCCCCTGGGCTTGAGTTTATGTTTGGGCCCTACTTGCGCTACAAAATAAATATGCTTTGAGGTTCTTAGAACAATTAATATGAAACATGCCTATAGTCAAAGTTTAGTGGTAGGCTAATATTAAGTAGTCATCATAATCAGTGGTTAAAGTGGGATTTGGCAGGTGAGGGAACCCATTTTGTGTAGGTGCAACAGGGAAAAATTACTCACCGTGGGACAACATATTGAATATCGTTGTATAGCAATACTTTTTGGGACAAGAGTGTTACCATGGTGTAGCTATGCACACCAGTCCACATTACTACCCCTCCCACAGTTCCACCCACAGACACAGGCATTCAACCTTCTTCAAGCTTTGGAATTTGAAAATGTCTGTTTTTAAATGTTAAAAGTAATTTTAAATAATAAAAATTATAGGCTGCGTTTAACGCAGTTGGTGTAATTGGCAGATGTTCCCTTGGGCATCATGCGCTGTGGAAACGCGTCAAAGCATATATAGCGCACGAAGGTGCTTTTGAATGAATATTTAATGTCGATATACAATGGTTACTGTAATTCTGCTATTGATATATCTTCGTAAGACTGCCGACCCTATATAGAACAGTGGCAAAGGAAAATAAATGTCCGGCGAATATCGAACCTAAAATGCCTATGCCTATTCCTGTTTGTGATGGCAATGGAGAGAGCGCTCAAAACTCTCCAGAGCACATCATTTAGTGAAAAAAAATTATATTATAGAAAGTATCATTCTCAGTAAAGCAATGAGACATATGATAATTTATCCAGATGTTTCTAAATGTGCGCTCTTTTGGACTAAAAGCATATTGAAGCTGT
The DNA here is from genome assembly GCA_033366665.1 of Phoxinus dragarum. Lineage (NCBI taxonomy): Eukaryota > Metazoa > Chordata > Actinopteri > Cypriniformes > Leuciscidae > Phoxinus > Phoxinus dragarum. The sequence continues at coordinate 42,981 of JARPMJ010001945.1, forward strand.
TAAGTAGCCGATCACAATGGAGCAGATGGATCAACACGCATGTTATTCTTTGTGAAATAAAGATAAATATCAGGTTGTGCCGTTTGATTATGGCCTCGAAGCTCTCAGTCGGAGGATATTAAGGCCCGGGTATTTTATCCTGTGCTCCCCTCAGTCTTTCAAACTACTCTGTGAGCGCGGAAAGACGCGTGTGGCGCGTGCGTGCGCACTAAAGTGTATTGGATTTTGTTTTCAAGTGCTCAAGTCACTACTTTGGGCTGATTATAGCCCTCGCTCGCACATGGCCAGACAGTGGAAATACGGCTAATCATTTCTGGATATCTGGCATACAAGTTAACCGAACAAAACAAACAAATGAAAACAGGTAAGGGAGGGGGCCCCCTACTGGGCAGGGCCCATGGGCTGCAGCCCAGTCAAGCCCAATGGTAAGTCCGGCCTTGGTTACAACATCTCTACATGATATGAGACTCAATCTTATTCTCACTGTAAATAAAATAAGCAGCTTTGCAGCGTCTCGGACATGAAGTTTAATTCGCTTTCTAAAACTGCGGCGCCAAACTTAAAATAGTCTGTTCAACTTAAAAACAACAACATGTCTCTGGACCTTGCGTTTTTTTTCCTCTTCACTGACCGCGTCTCGTTTTTAACACATGAATGTCTCTTAACTGATTGAAAGATAAACAGCGCATTCTTATATCAGTGTTGTTATTGTGTAAGCAGACAGATTTCCTCAAACATTACGTTTAACAACATTAATAGTGAGCCAAAGATAGCAAGGTTTCAACTGAACTATCCATAGGTTCAAAAACAGATTATAGACTATTATGTGAGCCAAAATTAAACTTTACAACATTTTCTAAATGTTCTGCTGTAATTTATGCAACAGTTTTAGTGGCAGAAATGACTATAGTGCATCTCATCTGAATGACAATTACAAACTATTCTTTTGTCTCTATTTTGCACACATTCCCACATCAACCTTTAATTCACTTAAACTGTGGATAATCTAGAGTGATTGTAAGTGTGATGATCATCTGCTAAATGAGCAACAACGACCACAATTCACTCCTTCAGTCAGTGAAGCTCCCACAGCCGTTCATGAGAGTTTAAATGCTGGGAATATTCCCATCTTCCCACAGGAGAAGAAGAAGCAAGCAGGAGGAATTACTCCAGGAGAAACTACGGACATACTATTGTAAAGATGGAGATTAAGGAAGAACCCTGCAGAATAAAAGATGAAGATACAGAGGAACAAATAGGTTGGTGTTTTCCTTCATTCTCTTTAATGACTGATGAGGAACATTAAGATGAAAACTGAAAAAATGACTTAGTTTGACTGAGAAAATGTTTTGCTTAATTGTGACTCGCCTAGAATACTTTACTTGAAGTTTTAAAATTTGATATGTTGATTTTAGACCCGATGGAAGTGAATGAAGACAAACAACATCAGTTTCAAAATCCTCAGTATTTCAAAAATGAAGATAGAAACGCAGTAATTTCAGAGACTCATTTCACACAAAAACTAGCTCGAAAATCTGGAGTCAAAGGATCTTTCACCTGCTGTGAGTGTGGAAAGAGTTACATCCAGAAAGGAAGCCTTAATCTGCACATGAGGATTCACACTGGAGAAAAACCGTTCACATGCTCTCAGTGTGGAAAGAGTTTCAGTTGTAAAAGTAAACTCAATGCTCATCTGCGCTGTCACTCTGTAGTGAGATCATTCAGCTGTGATCAGTGTGAGAAAACATTTGTTGTGAAATCATACTTAAGACAACACCTTAATGTTCATACTGGTCTGAAGCCTCACTTTTGTTCTTTTTGTGGAAAGAGTTTTTCACGACTGCAAACTTTAAAAGAGCATGAGAGTATTCATACTGGTGTGAAACCTCATGTGTGCTCTGACTGTGGGAAGACCTATACTACATCCAGCCACTTAAAATCACACCAGAGAGTTCACACTGGAGAGAAACTGTACAAGTGTTCATACTGCGAAAAGAGATGTACTCATTTAAGAAACCTGAAAGATCATGAGAGAGTTCACACTGGAGAGAAGCCGCATCAGTGCTCTTCATGTGGGAAGAGATTCACCCAATCATCTCATCAACGGTATCATGAGAAAAATCATTGCCCGAAGTCGTCTAAATGAGCGAAGTTCACATTCACGTCCATGATTTACAAATAATTTGACATTCAGATTGTTATAATAGGGGAGCGTGGGGCACAACCTAACGCGGGGTTAAATGTAACACGCACCTTTTACACAGTTAGTCAGGCTCAAGCAGGTTGTGTTTCCGCTCATTTTCTCTCGCTGCCAGAAGACGGTCTCCCGCAGATTTGTGGAAAGTTTTGATAAGATTTCGTGAAGATACTGGACAAAGAGTGTTTTGACACCATGCAAGTACCGTATTTTCCGGACTATAAGTCGCACTTTTTTTTCATAGTTTGGCTGGTCCTGCGACTTATAGTCAGGTGCGACTTATTTATCAAAATTAATTCATACTGACTGAGATGAACCGAGAGAAAACATTACCGTCTACAGCCGCGAGAGGGCGCTCTAGTTGGCGAAGTTGTTCAGAAGCGACACCGAGGAAGAACTCAATGGATTCAGTGTTGAGGAATGAGATCGGGAGCTTGGAGAACTTGCTTACCGGTAACTTGTCGGACTCGCTGGCTAATGTTAGTTTAGCCTATTCAGCCCCAGGTATATGTTCTTTATGCTATTGTGTTAGGGGTTCCCGCAGAAAATGTGTTAGTTAAGGTGTAACGTAACTTAACTTAACTTTGTGTTAGCCTACGTGTCGTCACCATACACATCAGCATAAATGCTCCTGATAAATTATGTTATTAAAGCATTAATTTTCACAATCCACTGTTAATTTAACATAAAAGCAAGCAGGCTGCGTGCATGGTTTGCCATGACTGAATGCGCGCTCCCTTAATAATTCCTAAAAGCTGACATATACATCCTCTACGTCGTCCATCAGGCTACCGGAAACTAGACACCCCCTATCGGTTTCGCAGCCGGAAGTAGCATATGCTAACGTGCACATAGTCTATTCACTCCTTCAGTCAGTGAAGCTCCCACAGCCGTTCATGAGAGTTTAAATGCTGGGAATATTCCCATCTTCCCACAGGAGAAGAAGAAGCAAGCAGGAGGAATTACTCCAGGAGAAACTACGGACATACTATTGTAAAGATGGAGATTAAGGAAGAACCCTGCAGAATAAAAGATGAAGATACAGAGGAACAAATAGGTTGGTGTTTTCCTTCATTCTCTTTAATGACTGATGAGGAACATTAAGATGAAAACCGACATATAATTTAACATCTAAAACTAGATACTAGAAGACTCAGTAGTAAACTGGATTTGTGCAAAATTGAGATTTTGAACAATATTTATTTTTGTTTCTCAATTATACTTTTATTGAATTATGTGAATTTTATTTGTTTATTTTAATTGTTTATTTCAGACGAACAGCACCAGTTTCAAAAACCTCATTATTTCACAAATGAAGATGGAAATGCAGTCGTTTCAAAGACTGAAGAGAAGTTCACACAGAAACAAGCTGGAAAATCTGGAGTTGAAGGATCTTTTACCTGCTCTGAGTGTGGAAAGAGTTTCGCATGTAAATCATATCTGAACCAACACATGATATCTCACACTGGAGAAAGGCCTTATTCATGCACTCAGTGTGGAAAGAGTTTCATTCGCAAAGGAAACCTAAATGTGCACATGAGGATTCACACTGGAGAAAAACCGTTCACTTGCTCTCAGTGTGGAAAGAGTTTCACTCACAAAAGATCTCTCAAATATCATCTGCTTAACCACTCTGGAGTGAGATCGTTCAGCTGTGATCAGTGTGAGAAAACATTTGTTTTTGAATCAGACTTAATAACACACATTCAAACTCATACTGGTCTGAAGCCTCACTTTTGTTCTGTATGTGGAAAGAGTTTTTCACGACTGCAACATTTAAAAGTGCATGAGAGTATTCATACTGGTGTGAGACCTCATGTGTGCTCTGACTGTGGGAAGACCTTCACTAGATCCAGCAGCTTAAAATCACACCAGAGAGTTCATAGTGGAGAGAAACCGTTCAAGTGTTCACTCTGTGGAAAGAGTTTCTCTCGGTCAGGAAACCTGAAATATCATGAGAGAGTTCACACTGGAGAGAAACGATACAAGTGTTCACACTGTGGAAAGGGATACGATCATTTAGGAAGCCTGAAAGAGCATGAGAGAGTTCATACTGGAGAGAAACCGTACAAGTGCTCACACTGTGGAAAGAGTTTCAATCGATTACAAAACTTAAAAAGACACCATGTTCTGATCCAATGTTCAGTTCAATCTGACTTGTAATCAGTGGTGTAGTCTACGTGATACGCAGGTATACGCCGTATACCCACTAGGAAATGGCAAGTATTTCCACTTAAAAAAGCGTGAGGATACGCAACAACTTCGTTTTGTTTCAGAACTTTCACACTTTCATTCATAAATTCACCACGTCTGTGTTTGCGAAGCGACACGGATCGAATCGCGTAATCCACTCACATATGGAACTTACTGTATAAAGAAGAACGTCACGAAATTTGGTCATTTTTGAATGAATTAATCAAATCTCGATATGGACTAGTGTCTGTGAATATTAAAGCTCAAAGAGACTGCAGCTGTTCTACGCGTCTCTGGGATGAGCGCTCAATGTACACACACACTCACTGAAGCGCGCGTGACGCTCGTGGTGTTTTCAGCGTTTCACTGTAGCTATGAGGACATGATGTAGGCTACACATGTGCACTTCATCACAGAGCTGCTATGAGAGTCACTTCACGAGAATTTCACCATTTAATTTGATAAAACTATCGTCATTCATTCGTAACATATACACACAGAAACTGTAATGTCTTTACAACCTGTCAAAAGAAATGTTCGGCATAACTTGAAGAAATTATAACAGAAATATTTTACTATTGCAAAGTAGAGTATACTTCAAGTAGGCCTAATAATAATAATAGTTTATTAAAACACACTGAAACTCAAATGTTTACAAATGTTCTAACTCAAAGAAATTATGAAAGAAATTGCACATAAAATAGCTACTTTAAAATAACAATAATAATGAAATCTAAAATTTTATTTTAAAAAGGAATATCAAACAAGTTTTCATACTTGTTTTAATTTAAACAGTAAACTTGCCAAAACAAAAACACCATTTCTAAAAGTAAATATGTATTTTTGCTTATAATAGTTTAATTAATAGGCTTTTTTTTTCTCTTTTTTTTTGTCAGCTGATAAAACCTGTGCTTCAGGGACCGTATTCATATAGCATCTAAGGCTAAATTTAGCTCTTAATTGGCTGAGTTAGATGGTGATTAACACTCAGTCCAGTCTGTAAATGTCATTGGCTGTTAAAGTCTTGTGTTGCTTATAATAAATTGACACGTTGATAATAACACTTAGTCTCATAATGCTCTCAATTACATGTCGTTGCATACTGTGTGCATTAGTGAGTGTGGTGGTGCTTATGGGGTGATGCATGGGACGGGTTAGTATGAGGCGCTGGGGGGTGTGGGGGTGTACAGTATATGTAATCAATCACAGTATACTCACTACAAAAAACTAGACTACACCACTGCTTGTAATGCTGCTTGAATCATAATCATACACTGTTCGCTAGTTGGCCAGAGGAGAACTGAGCGACTGAGTCTGGTTTCTCCCAAGGTTTTTTCCTCCATTCTGTCACCAGATTGAGTTTTGGTTCCTTGCCACTGTTTGCCTTGGATTTTGGCTTGCTTAGTCGGGGACATTTATTATTCAACAATATTATTGATCTGCCTTATTTAAAGGTGCTATGTGTAGTTTTTATACTAAAATGAATCCATTTTGAATTGCCTGTGTGTGAAGGGGTTGTAATCTCACAATAAAATGATCCACTTGGTGGGTTTTGCTATTACCTCTGAAAGCAAGTATTCCCATTTCTATGTGAAGTCTCCGGGTCGGATTTGCCGCAAAATCCAGTGACGTGACTGAGACCTGCATGCGCTCCCGAGCGTCTCGCCTCTCGCCTCGTCTACTGACTTTGCACTCAACAGCGACGACACTGCAACTTTATGACATGGAGTCTGCTAATACTAGGAAACGACCAGCACAACACAGACTCCAACACAAACTCCACATAATAATAAAAAACTAAAAAGCACGAGCACTCGCTTGTAAACATATTGGTTGCAATCTGAAGCATCACCGCTAGATGCCGCTAAAAACTCCACATTGGCCCTTTAAGGTGGATGATGATGCAATTCTTTTTTCTAGACACAAACTGTTGTTGTATTATTTTCATGTTATCACTGTGAAGCTGCTTTGATACAATCTGTATTGTAAAAAGCGCTACATAAATAAAGGTGACTTGACTTGACTTGACCAGAGAATTCATACTGGAGAGAAACCTAATGCTGCGTTTACCCCAAACACGAATAGAGCGTCAAATTCGAGTCAATCGCGTCTAGTTTGACGCTTGAACATTTTGAATGTCCGAGGCACAATCCGCTTCTTGTGGGAGGGGCAAGTGCTAGGCGGTGGTCTGTTTGCAAGAAAGGCCGCGAAATTTAAAAATACAACTGTTATTGTGTCACGAAATGTAGTTTTAAGAGTTGTTCAGTCGAGAATGTAGTTGTTTAAAGCTCAAATCTGTGGTTTATTTATAAAGATAGCGCCTATTTAAAAAATATCTGACGTTTTCGGAGTTGTGAGATCCAGGCGATCACCGTAACCCGCCTGGAGCAGCCTTACCTCGGCTAGTCCTCCTGACGTTTGCCGCTGGTAAACGAGAACTGTTATCACAATCTATAGCTTCGGTTCTATTATATGAAACATACGTTAAAATACAATAATGACTCGTTATAACGTAGGTCAAACGACTTCTTTAATTATGTGAGTTTTTCTTCATCTCATTCAGAAATGTATGATTCCAAGTGTTCAGGGTCACATTCATAGTTAAAGGGCACCTATTATGGAATTTTGAAATTTACCTTTCATGTAGTGTGTAACATAGATCTAAGTGAACAAAAACATCCTGCAAAGTTTGAAATATGAAAGTGCACCGTATATAAAGTTATTGTCTTTCAAAAGTGAGAGTCGACTCTGAGTCATTTTTATGAATCGTTAGAAGACCGAAGCTTTTTCTCTGACTAGATGACGTCAACTTGTCAAGTTATTTGAATACGATACGTCCACTTACTGCACTCCAAGGCCAGCAGGGAAACATCAGGGCGACGAGACGCTGTGTTCTGAAGTGCGGCTCAAAAGCAAACTTTTTTTATCTGCCCAAGGAGGAGCATTTGAAGACTAAGTGGCTACAATTCATATAACTATACCACAGAAGTATAGTCCGAGCCTTGTGCTTTGTTTGCGTCATTTTGAAGACGATTGCTTTTTAAATGCAATCAAACTTGGATTCGCGAGCCGGCTGATATTGAAGGAAGGTTCAGTTCCAAGTGTATTTGCATCAGCTTCCTCCTCCGTATCACAACCTGTAAGTGTTATTAATAATTTTTGCTTTTATATTTTATGTAGCATGCTTAATTATTTTGTTTGTTGTGTAAGCACCATTTAGCTTCTAGGTCTTCAATGACAATTGTATTGAGATATGTGAAGTGTTTGTCGTTGTTTTCGGAGTTGTCTAAAGAATAGAGTAATACCTCGTAGAAACGTAACTGCATTTTTTGTGTGTAAAAACGTTATGTTTATGCATCGGGCTAATGCAAACTAAGACTGATTGTGCTTTTACAATATGAGCTCTGGGCTATGCTCGCTAACATAACATTAAATTCTTTATCTTATTTTTCGTTTTTTACTACAAACTATAAAGCAGTGGACTATAATCATTATTATAATACAATTTAATTGATAAAAGCATCATTGTACTCCGTGTTAAAAATAAGTATTATCTCTGTAAACACTGCTGGGTCATCTGACCAATCAACGCAGATTAGCGTCGCGCAAAGGAGGGGTTTGAAAAACGAGTCGTTGAACGAATCATTTGGGAGTCGGTGAGCAAATCAGGTAAAAATAAATGCATATTATACGACAACAAAAGTGTTTTTTGTCATTGCATGCATGTAAACCTGTTGTTGGGGACTCCCACAACAACATTAGGAACATTTTAAATGTCATAATAGGTGCCCTTTAACATATAGCTGACCATTGTCATTCCTTCTTTCACGCAGGCATTTAGTCATATTACAAAATAATTTATTGAGGCCAAACATTTAAAATGACATTATAAACTGAAAAGCGGGCCTGCCCCCGTTTATTACGTCACTTCACTTCATGACAGCAGCAAGCAGGCTCCTAATTGGTTAATGCGGCGTGAATTGATGCCAAAGTAAAACAATTTAAACTCTGGCGTCAGACGCGAATTCGCGTCAAACGCATGAATGCACAAAGCACTACTCGCGCGTATCGCGTCAGATGCTCAATTCGTGCGTTAATTCACGTTATTGACTGTTGTATGGTGAACTGGACGCGCGAATGAGGCGAAATCGCGTCTACTGCGCTAAACGCCTCATTCGCGCCGCAGGACCTCCAGACGCGCACAGCATTACAAGTGCTCTTCGTGTGGAAAAAGAATCACTCAGTCATCTAGTCTACAATCTCATGGGGGGAAAAAGCATTGCCAGAAGTTTTGTAAGTGAGCAAAATTCACTTTCACAGTCATTATTTACAAATATTATACTTACTAATAATTTGACATTCAAATAGTTTCAATAAAGTGATCTAGGGCTTGCCCTCGTTTTAAGATTTTTCTAGTCGACTATTTGTCGTTCATTTTGGCGATTATTAGACTAATCGCATGTGTATATTAATAAGCCAAATCATAATAATGAGCCTTGTAATTGCCTATACATAGCCTAATCAAAAGTAATGAATATGAATGTTGTGAAAAAACAGCAAGGAGACTGTCTGAGCATTTTAATAATTTATTGATAATTGATTATTGACGATGCTGATTCGTCATCTCAGCAGAATAGTGCATACACCTATATGTATGTTTCCTTACATAATTTTAGAATATTTGTGTATATATATATATATATATATATATATATATATATATATATAATATATATATATATTTGTATGGTCCTCTAATGTGTTCGAATATTTCACCACTATCAGCCTTTTCACCGTTTGTATCACTCCGCTTTGTCTGTGTTTGCGCAACTTGCATCATTAAGCCAGTAGGTTGCGACAAGTGACTTCTTTAGGAATGAACAATTTAACTTTAAGTCCTGGAAATTTCACCCTCTGCAATTACACAGCACAATGCTGTTATTCCCCTATCCCTCCACTGTTGAAATATTGGGTCATCCCTTCCTGACTTAAATTCCTCATCATGAGTAATCCACCTAAGTATTCCAATCTCTTTCTCAGCTGTGTTTTTTTCATAGCCGGTTTAATTGCGGTTTAATCATAGCCAGCTTAAAACGTTTTGGTACGTATTCTAATGACATAGATGAATTAATGATATTAAGAAGAGGATATTTGACATCTGGAAGCATCTCTTTCAGCAGCTTAGTCGGTATCGGGTCTAACATGTTGTCGATTTAGATGATTTAACGAGTTTAGAAAATTCTGCTTCTCCTATAGTAATGAATTAATCAACATTTTCCTTAGGGAGACTACAATGCACTCCCTGATGCGATACTGTAGTAGACGGTTGCATAGTTATAATTTTCTCTCTGATATTATTAATCTTATGAGTGAAGAAGTTCATAAAGTCATTACTGCTGAGTTGCTTGAAAACTTCTGGGCTAGAAGCTTTATTTTTCATTAGTTTAGCCACTGTTTCAAATAAATACCTTGGGTTTTGTTTATTTTCTTCTAATAGGGTTGAAAAATAAACATCTGGCATCTTTTACGGCCTCTATATGCAATCGTGCTCTCTTTCCATGATATGCGAAATACCTCTAGTTTTGTTTTCTTGCAGTTGCGCTCCATTTTTCTGGCTGCTCTCTTAAGGGCCTGAGTGTGCTCGTTGTACCACGGCGTTGGACTATTTCCTTTAATCTAAAAATAAAAGTTTGTTTATTATGCGTGCAGGGCAACCACCCAGTAGAGCATTACAACAATCTAGCCTTGAAGTCATGAACGCATGAACTAACTGTTGTGCATTTTTCATTGAAATAAGTCGTAATTTAGATATATATTTTTAGATGGAAGAATGCGGTTTTACAGATGCTAGAAACTTGGCTTTCAAATGAAAGATTGGTATCAAATCTTTGATTGGCAGTCCCTACCAGGTTGGTGGTTCAATCCCCGGTTCCACCTGACCAAGTGTCGAGGTGTCCTTGAGCAAGACAACTAACCCCAGCTGCTCCCGACGAGCTGGATCGCCTTGCATGGCTGACACCGCCGTCGGTGTATGAATGAGTGAGTGAATGAGTGAATGTGAGGCAACATGTAAAGCGCTTTGGAGGCCATTGGGTCTGTGAAAGCGCTATATAAATGCAGTCCATTTACCATTTACCAGCCGTTTGATGTAGTTCTTAAAAAGCAATTTCTTTAAAAGAAAATATCTCCCTTTGCTTTGAACAGGTATCAGGTATAATATTCTGGGAACAATTAACCTAACATCGTATCATTATTTCAAACATGCTTTTTTAAAGTTTAGTTAATATTGCTGCATTAAACTTTGTATAAAACTTTAGACTACAGTAGCCTTTGTTATATATTATAAACTATGTGCAAACTAGTTTCAATTAATTGTCAAGATTAGTCACAATCTATTCTATTTTCTGTTCTAACTTATTTCTGTCATTGGTTTGCATTATATGCTTGTGGACTTAATGCATATATAGGCTTATGTTATTATTAGTTTTTTAATAGCATTTTATTTATTTATTTTATTTCCTTGTTTACAATTCCCCCAGAACCCCCATGATCCTGAAGGTTAACTGCACCTCTTGTGGTGTGGAGTGTAATTGCCGGTAACTATAACAGAAATATCAGGATACCACATGTATCTACATTTATTTTTCATTTAAACTTAATACATGATTTTTTTGTTGAAGTTTTGTCATGAAGTTTGTTGTTTCATATATTGTGTCCTGATGTCTAAAAAAAAATGGAATTGTTTCTAAACGACTATTAGAGCAAAACATTTGCACCTGGATAATCTAGAGTGATTGTAAGTGTGATGATCATCTGCTAAATGAGCAACAACGACCACAATTCACTCCTTCAGTCAGTGAAGCTCCCACAGCCGTTCATGAGAGTTTAAATGCTGGGAATATTCCCATCTTCCCACAGGAGAAGAAGAAGCAAGCAGGAGGAATTACTCCAGGAGAAACTACGGACATACTATTGTAAAGATGGAGATTAAGGAAGAACCCTGCAGAATAAAAGATGAAGATACAGAGGAACAAATAGGTTGGTGTTTTCCTTCATTCTCTCCAATGACTCGGTAGTAAACTAGATTTTTGCTAAATTAAGAATGACCTTTATTTCTTTGTTTCTCATTTGTCCTTTTTTAAATTGAACTGAATATGTTGATTTCAGACTTGATGGAAGTGAATGAAGGCAAACACCATTATTTCACAAATGAAGATGAAAAACTGACATATAAAAATGAAGACAAACCTCTGTTTCCAAAACCTCATCATTTCAAAAATGAAGATGGAAATGCAGTCGTTTCAAAGACTGAAGAGAATTTCACACAGGAACAAGCTGGAAAATCTGGAGTCAAAGGATCTTTCATCTGCTCTGAGTGTGGAAAGAGTTTTGTATGTAAATCAAACCTGAACATACACATGCATATTCACACTGGAGAAAAACTGTTCGCATGCTCTCAGTGTGGAAAGAGTTTCATGTATAAATCATATCTGAACAGACACATGAGGATTCACACTGGAGAGAAGCCTCATACATGCACTGAGTGTGGAAAGAGTTTCAGACGTAAACCAGACCTTGAGAAACACATGCTTATTCACACTGGAGAAAAAACGTTCACATGCTCTCAGTGTGGAAAGAGTTTCGCTCAGAAAAGCTCTCTCAATGATCATCTGCGCTGTCACTCTGGATTGAGATCATTCAGCTGTGATCAGTGTGAGAAAACATTTGTTTCTTCATCATACTTAAGACAACACCTTAAAGTTCATACTGCTGTGAAGTCTCACTTTTGTTCTTTTTGTGGAAAGAGTTTTTCACTACTGAAACATTTAAAAGTGCATGAGCGTATTCATACTGGTGTGAGACCTTATATGTGCTTTGACTGTGGAAAGACCTTCATTACATCCAGCTGCTTAAAATCACACCAGAGAGTTCATAGTGGAGAGAAACCGTACAAGTGTTCACACTGTGGAAAGGGATACGCTCATTTAGGAAGCCTGAAAGATCATGAGAGAATTCATACTGGAGAGAAACCGTACAAGTGTTCACACTGTGGAAAGGGATACGCTCATTTAGGAAGCCTGAAAGATCATGAGAGAATTCATACTGGAGAGAAACCGTACAAGTGTTCACACTGTGGAAAGAGTTTCACTCGATTACAAACCTTAAAAAGACACCATGTTCGGATCCAATGTTCAGTTCAATCTGACTTGTAATGCTGCTTGAATCCTAATCATACACTGTTCGCTCGTTGGCCAGAGGAGAACTGAGCGACTGAGTCTGGTTTCTCCCAAGGTTTTTTTCTCCATTCTGTCACCAGATTGAGTTTTGGTTCCTTGCCACTGTTTGCCTTGGATTTTGGCTTGCTTAGTTTTAACAACATTATTGATCTGCCTTACTTAAGGTGGATGATTATGATGATGATGATGTAATTTTTTTCTAGAAACAAACAGTTGTTCTCTTTGATACAATCTGTATTGTAAAAAGCATTATATAAATAAAGGTGACTTGACGTGAATACTTTTTACAGTAAATGTACTGTACTTCCATTTACAGTATTTTGTGTATTCACTGTAAAATAAAAAAACAATTAGACACTGTGATTTTAGTTGCATTTACAGTATTGATTGTTTTACTGTAGAAGAAAAAAAAAGGATGAAATACTGTGATTTCAATTGCATTTACAGTGCTGTTTATTTACTGTACAAAAAAACAGTTAAGCACTGTTTTTTATGTATTGTATGCAATACGGTACTATTAAAACTAGGTAACAGTTATTCACGGTATAATTTAAATACTGTATCACTGTGATTTAATATTAGCCATCATTAAAAGAATCACCCATATTCTAAAATATTGCAATCAACTGCAGACAATAAGAAAATTGTTAAAAGTTATTTATTTAAAACATTTGGTGAACAGGAATGACAAAACGTACAACATAAGGGATAATGGACATTGGACAACACGCCATTAGACTATCCAAAGTTAACGCACGTTCTAGGTTGTAATGTGGCCACGGCGCGCAGCGGAGTGTGTTAACTTTGGATAGTCTAATGCCGTGAAGTTAATTTTCCCGCTTATTCTACTGTTGCTACATTTTTTTATTTACGACTGAAGCAAATTTTAAGGCCCAGAACGATAGGAAAGACATCATTGAAGTAATCCATGTGACTCCTATGGAAGTAAAATAATGCCAAATGTTTTTTAAATAAAATAAGCCTGTTGAATTGCATTAACCATGCTTGCATTTTAATGCATTGTATTTTTAGGGCTTGCATTTTTATGGGCTGAAATTCCAACACATTTCAATTCCAAACATTTCAAACACATTTTCATTAATACAAATTCAATAATCCATATTCACCTTTCATTTCCAAAATATTCAAACTGGTTAAAAATACAACCTATAATATTCAACAGGCAATTTTCGGTCCACTTTATTTCGCTTAACAAATTCGCTTCCACAAATTCAGTGGTTCAAATTCGACAGTAAATTCAACATTGACATCCAGGAACTGATGGAAAAGCAGTAGATTACCGAGCATAATCTCCATCTGCTGTTAATCAACCTCACCAGCAGGGAGTGCAAGCGCGTGTGGTTGACGAAGACCAGAGCAACAGTTAGAGCAAGCCATTTATTCATAAAAACTGATTTATAGAAATGTAAGTGTATTTGTGATTATTATGAAGGCTGTTTTATGTTTAATTCAGTGTCTTCACAGTCCCTGTGTAGCCTACATGCATCTTTCTCTACCGTGAACGAGATTATAATGTTATTCCCCTGATGCTGATGTAAAGAACAAATGTTACATTTGAGGTAGACATATAGAAACGCGTGTGATTGGCTGTACGGCTCAACGTATGCCTTTGATTGTTCAGGTCAATCAAAGGCATATGTTGAGCCGTACAGCCAATCACACGCGTTTCTGCTGAGTTTAAAAATGCAACGTCCAATCGAAGGCGGTTAGATTAGTTTCCGGGGAAGAAATCCGGTGTAAACAGATCACTTGGACGTCGTTGTGGAAAAGAGATAAAAACAATATAAATACTGTACGTTTTATCACACAAACTGCTTGTTTCGTGTCTTTGACACGAAAAGAACGGTTTGACCTAAAAATATCAAAATTGAAACTACTGCGGAGACAAAGACACCTACATCTTGGATGCACTTCAGGTAAGCTAAAACATACCAAAATTTAATTTCAAAGTGAACTATCCCTTTAAGTAAAATTAGGTACTGCTCCTTTAAGGCGGAACGCACTCTCTCACTCTCTCACTCATGAGTGGCCAGTCGGTATGAGGAGCGCGAGCTGTGATCATCGCATGTATGTGTGTAAAGCCTGTTTTATATTTCTGTCGCTTTTCCCCGGTTTTATTTCTATTCAGTAACGCAGTTGATACTGGAGTGTTTTGCAAACTGTCCCGTGTGTGTGTGTGGGATCGTCGACGCTGATAAGTAACCACTGTGGAATATCAGATACGTGAGTGTTTGTTTACACTTGGCTACAACCATTTAGGCAAGCCCTCTGTGTAAAGCGTTACAACATCTCTACATGATATGAGACTCAATCTTATTCTCACTGTAAATAAAATAAGCAGCTTTGCAGCGTCTCGGACATGAAGTTTAATTCGCTTTCTAAAACTGCGGCGCCAAACTTAAAATAGTCTGTTCAACTTAAAAACAACAACATGTCTCTGGACCTTGCGTTTTTTTTTCCTCTTCACTGACCGCGTCTCGTTTTTAACATGTGAATGTCTCTTAACTGATTGAAAGATAAACAGCGCATTCTTATATCAGTGTTGTTATTGTGTAAGCAGACAGATTTCCTCAAACATTACGTTTAACAACATTAATAGTGAGCCAAAGATAGCAAGGTTTCAACTGAACTATCCATAGGTTCAAAAACAGATTATAGACTATTATGTGAGCCAAAATTAAACTTTACAACATTTTCTAAATGTTCTGCTGTAATTTATGCAACAGTTTTAGTGGCAGAAATGACTATAGTGCATCTCATCTGAATGACAATTACAAACTATTCTTTTGTCTCTATTTTGCACACATTCCCACATCAACCTTTAATTCACTTAAACTGTGGATAATCTAGAGTGATTGTAAGTGTGATGATCATCTGCTAAATGAGCAACAACGACCACAATTCACTCCTTCAGTCAGTGAAGCTCCCACAGCCGTTCATGAGAGTTTAAATGCTGGGAATATTCCCATCTTCCCACAGGAGAAGAAGAAGCAAGCAGGAGGAATTACTCCAGGAGAAACTACGGACATACTATTGTAAAGATGGAGATTAAGGAAGAACCCTGCAGAATAAAAGATGAAGATACAGAGGAACAAATAGGTTGGTGTTTTCCTTCATTCTCTTTAATGACTGATGAGAAACATTAAGATGAAAACTGAAAAAATGACTTAGTTTGACTGAGAAAATGTTTTGCTTAATTGTGACTCGCCTAGAATACTTTACTTGAAGTTTTAAAATTTGATATGTTGATTTTAGACCCGATGGAAGTGAATGAAGACAAACAACATCAGTTTCAAAATCCTCAGTATTTCAAAAATGAAGATAGAAACGCAGTAATTTCAGAGACTCATTTCACACAAAAACTAGCTCGAAAATCTGGAGTCAAAGGATCTTTCACCTGCACTGAGTGTGGAAAGAGTTACATCCAGAAAGGAAGCCTTAATCTGCACATGAGAATTCACACTGGAGAAAAAACGTTCACATGCTCTCAGTGTGGAAAGAGTTTCCATTGTAAAAGTAAACTCAATGCTCATCTGCGCTGTCACTCTGTAGTGAGATCATTCAGCTGTGATCAGTGTGAGAAAACATTTGTTGTGAAATCATACTTAAGACAACACCTTAATGTTCATACTGGTCTGAAGCCTCACTTTTGTTCTTTTTGTGGAAAGAGTTTTTCACGACTGCAAACTTTAAAAGAGCATGAGAGTATTCATACTGGTGTGAGACCTTATGTGTGCTCTGACTGTGGGAAGAGCTATACTACATCCAGCCACTTAAAATCACACCAGAGAGTTCACACTGGAGAGAAACTGTACAAGTGTTCATACTGCGAAAAGAGATGTACTCATTTAAGAAACCTGAAAGATCATGAGAGAGTTCACACTGGAGAGAAGCCGCACCAGTGCTCTTCATGTGGGAAGAGATTCACCCAATCATCTCATCAACGGTATCATGAGAAAAATCATTGCCCGAAGTCGTCTAAATGAGCGAAGTTCACATTCACGTCCATGATTTACAAATATTGTACTTACAAATTCAGATTGTTATAATAGGGGAGCGTGGGGCACAACCTAACGCGGGGTTAAATGTAACACGCACCTTTTACACAGTTAGTCAGGCTCAAGCAGGTTGTGTTTCCGCTCATTTTCTCTCGCTGCCAGAAGACGGTCTCCCGCAGATTTGTGGAAAGTTTTGATAAGATTTCGTGAAGATACTGGACAAAGAGTGTTTTGACACCATGCAAGTACCGTATTTTCCGGACTATAAGTCGCACTTTTTTTTCATAGTTTGGCTGGTCCTGCGACTTATAGTCAGGTGCGACTTATTTATCAAAATTAATTCATACTGACTGAGATGAACCGAGAGAAAACATTACCGTCTACAGCCGCGAGAGGGCGCTCTAGTTGGCGAAGTTGTTCAGAAGCGACACCGAGGAAGAACTCAATGGATTCAGTGTTGAGGAATGAGATCGGGAGCTTGGAGAACTTGCTTACCGGTAACTTGTCGGACTCGCTGGCTAATGTTAGTTTAGCCTATTCAGCCCCAGGTATATGTTCTTTATGCTATTGTGTTAGGGGTTCCCGCAGAAAATGTGTTAGTTAAGGTGTAACGTAACTTAACTTAACTTTGTGTTAGCCTACGTGTCGTCACCATACACATCAGCATAAATGCTCCTGATAAATTATGTTATTAAAGCATTCATTTTCACAATCCACTGTTAATTTAACATAAAAGCAAGCAGGCTGCGTGCATGGTTTGCCATGACTGAATGCGCGCTCCCTTAATAATTCCTAAAAGCTGACATATACATCCTCTACGTCGTCCATCAGGCTACCGGAAACTAGACACCCCCTATCGGTTTCGCAGCCGGAAGTAGCATATGCTAACGTGCACATAGTCTATTCACTCCTTCAGTCAGTGAAGCTCCCACAGCCGTTCATGAGAGTTTAAATGCTGGGAATATTCCCATCTTCCCACAGGAGAAGAAGAAGCAAGCAGGCGGAATTACTCCAGGAGAAACTACGGACATACTATTGTAAAGATGGAGATTAAGGAAGAACCCTGCAGAATAAAAGATGAAGATACAGAGGAACAAATAGGTTGGTGTTTTCCTTCATTCTCTTTAATGACTGATGAGGAACATTAAGATGAAAACCGACATATAATTTAACATCTAAAACTAGATACTAGAAGACTCAGTAGTAAACTGGATTTGTGCAAAATTGAGATTTTGAACAATATTTATTTTTGTTTCTCAATTATACTTTTATTGAATTATGTGAATTTTATTTGTTTATTTTAATTGTTTATTTCAGACGAACAGCACCAGTTTCAAAAACCTCATTATTTCACAAATGAAGATGGAAATGCAGTCGTTTCAAAGACTGAAGAGAAGTTCACACAGAAACAAGCTGGAAAATCTGGAGTTGAAGGATCTTTTACCTGCTCTGAGTGTGGAAAGAGTTTCGCATGTAAATCATATCTGAACCAACACATGATATCTCACACTGGAGAAAGGCCTTATTCATGCACTCAGTGTGGAAAGAGTTTCATTCGCAAAGGAAACCTAAATGTGCACATGAGGATTCACACTGGAGAAAAACCGTTCACTTGCTCTCAGTGTGGAAAGAGTTTCACTCACAAAAGATCTCTCAAATATCATCTGCTTAACCACTCTGGAGTGAGATCGTTCAGCTGTGATCAGTGTGAGAAAACATTTGTTTTTGAATCAGACTTAATAACACACATTCAAACTCATACTGGTCTGAAGCCTCACTTTTGTTCTGTATGTGGAAAGAGTTTTTCACGACTGCAACATTTAAAAGTGCATGAGAGTATTCATACTGGTGTGAAACCTTATGTGTGCTTTGACTGTGGGAAGACCTTCACTAGATCCAGCAGCTTAAAATCACACCAGAGAGTTCATAGTGGAGAGAAACCGTTCAAGTGTTCACTCTGTGGAAAGAGTTTCTCTCGGTCAGGAAACCTGAAATATCATGAGAGAGTTCACACTGGAGAGAAACGATACAAGTGTTCACACTGTGGAAAGGGATACGCTCAGTTAGGAAGCCTGAAAGAGCATGAGAGAGTTCATACTGGAGAGAAACCGTACAAGTGCTCACACTGTGGAAAGAGTTTCAATCGATTACAAAACTTAAAAAGACACCATGTTCTGATCCAATGTTCAGTTCAATCTGACTTGTAATCAGTGGTGTAGTCTACGTGATACGCAGGTATACGCCGTATACCCACTAGGAAATGGCAAGTATTTCCACTTAAAAAAGCGTGAGGATACGCAACAACTTCGTTTTGTTTCAGAACTTTCACACTTTCATTCATAAATTCACCACGTCTGTGTTTGCGAAGCGACACGGATCGAATCGCGTAATCCACTCACATATGGAACTTACTGTATAAAGAAGAACGTCACGAAATTTGGTCATTTTTGAATGAATTAATCAAATCTCGATATGGACTAGTGTCTGTGAATATTAAAGCTCAAAGAGACTGCAGCTGTTCTACGCGTCTCTGGGATGAGCGCTCAATGTACACACACACACTCACTGAAGCGCGCGTGACGCTCGTGGTGTTTTCAGCGTTTCACTGTATGAGGACATGATGTAGGCTACACATGTGCACTTCATCACAGAGCTGCTATGAGAGTCACTTCACGAGAATTTCACCATTTAATTTGATAAAACTATCGTCATTCATTCGTAACATATACACACAGAAACTGTAATGTCTTTACAACCTGTCAAAATAAATGTTCGGCATAACTTGAAGAAATTATAACAGAAATATTTTACTATTGCACAGTAGAGTATACTTCAAGTAGGCCTAATAATAATAATAGTTTATTAAAACACACTGAAACTCAAATGTTTACAAATGTTCTAACTCAAAGAAATTATGAAAGAAATTGCACATAAAATAGCTACTTTAAAATAACAATAATAATGAAATCTAAAATTTTATTTTAAAAAGGAATATCAAACAAGTTTTCATACTTGTTTTAATTTAAACAGTAAACTTGCCAAAACAAAAACACCATTTCTAAAAGTAAATATGTATTTTTGCCTATAATGGTTTAATTAATAGGCTTTTCTCTTTTTTTTTGTCAGCTGATAAAACCTGTGCTTCAGGGACCGTATTCATATATCATCTAAGGCTAAATTTAGCTCTTAATTGGCTGAGTTAGATGGTGATTAACACTCAGTCCAGTCTGTAAATGTCATTGGCTGTTAAAGTCTTGTGTTGCTTATAATAAATTGACACGTTGATAATAACACTTAGTCTCATAATGCTCTCAATTACATGTCGTTGCATACTGTGTGCATTAGTGAGTGTGGTGGTGCTTATGGGGTGATGCATGGGACGGGTTAGTATGAGGCGCTGGGGGGTGTGGGGGTGTACAGTATATGTAATCACAGTATACTCACTACAAAAAACTAGACTACACCACTGCTTGTAATGCTGCTTGAATCATAATCATACACTGTTCGCTAGTTGGCCAGAGGAGAACTGAGCGACTGAGTCTGGTTTCTCCCAAGGTTTTTTCCTCCATTCTGTCACCAGATTGAGTTTTGGTTCCTTGCCACTGTTTGCCTTGGATTTTGGCTTGCTTAGTCGGGGACATTTATTATTCAACAATATTATTGATCTGCCTTATTTAAAGGTGCTATGTGTAGTTTTTATACTAAAATGAATCCATTTTTAATTGCCTGTGTGTGAAGGGGTTGTAATCTCACAATAAAATGATCCACTTGGCGGGTTTTGCTATTACCTCTGAAAGCAAGTATTCCCATTTCTATGTGAAGTCTCCGGGTCGGATTTGCCGCAAAATCCAGTGACGTGACTGAGACCTGCATGCGCTCCCGAGCGTCTTGCCTCTCGCCTCGTCTACTGACTTTGCACTCAACAGCGACGACACTGCAACTTTATGACATGGAGTAAACATACGCTTGTAAACATATTGGTTGCAATCTGAAGCATCACCGCTAGATGCCGCTAAAAACTCCACATTGGCCCTTTAAGGTGGATGATGATGCAATTCTTTTTTCTAGAAACAAACTGTTGTTGTATTATTTTCATGTTATCACTGTGAAGCTGCTTTGATACAATCTGTATTGTAAAAAGCGCTACATAAATAAAGGTGACTTGACTTGACTTGACCAGAGAATTCATACTGGAGAGAAACCTAATGCTGCGTTCACCCCAAACACGAATAGAGCGTCAAATTCGAGTCAATCGCGTCTAGTTTGACGCTTGAACATTTTGAATGTCCGAGGCACAATCCGCTTCTTGTGGGAGGGGCAAGTGCTAGGTGGTGGTCTGTTTGCAAGAAAGGCCGCGAAATTTAAAAATACAACTGTTATTGTGTCACGAAATGTAGTTTTAAGAGTTGTTCAGTCGAGAATGTAGTTGTTTAAAGCTCAAATCTGTGGTTTATTTATAAAGATAGCGCCTATTTAAAAAATATCTGACGTTTTCGGAGTTGTGAGATCCAGGCGATCACCGTAACCTGCCTGGAGCAGCCTTACCTCGGCTAGTCCTCCTGACGTTTGCCGCTGGTAAACGAGAACTGTTATCACAATCTATAGCTTCGGTTCTATTATATGAAACATACGTTAAAATACAATAATGACTCGTTATAACGTAGGTCAAACGACTTCTTTAATTATGTGAGTTTTTCTTCATCTCATTCAGAAATGTATGATTCCAAGTGTTCAGGGTCACATTCATAGTTAACATATAGCTGACCAATGTCATTCCTTCTTTCACGCAGGCATTTAGTCATATTACAAAATAATTTATTGAGGCCAAACATTTAAAATGACATTATAAACTGAAAAGCGGGCCTGCCCCCGTTTATCACGTCACTTCACTTCATGACAGCAGCAAGCAGGCTCCTAATTGGTTAATGCGGCGTGAATTGATGCCAAAGTAAAACAATTTAAACTCTGGCGTCAGACGCGAATTCGCGTCAAACGCATGAATGCACAAAGAACTACTCGTGCGTATCGCGTCAGATGCTCAATTCGTGCGTCAATTCACGTTATTGACTGTTGTATGGTGAACTGGACGCGCGAATGAGGCGAAATCGCGTCTACTGCGCTAAACGCCTCATTCGCGCCGCAGGACCTCCAGACGCGCGCAGCATTACAAGTGCTCTTCGTGTGGAAAAAGAATCACTCAGTCATCTAGTCTACAATCTCATGGGAAAAAAAGCATTGCCAGAAGTTTTGTAAGTGAGCAAAATTCACTTTCACAGTCATTATTTACAAATATTATACTTACTAATAATTTGACATTCAAATAGTTTCAATAAAGTGATCTAGGGCTTCCCTCGTTTTAAGATTTTTCTAGTCGACTATTTGTCGTTCATTTTGGCGATTATTAGACTAATCGCATGTGTATATTAATAAGCCAAATCATAATAATGAGCCTTGTAATTGCCTATACATAGCCTAATCAAAAGTAATGAATATGAATGTTGTGAAAAAACAGCAAGGAGACTGTCTGAGCTTTTTAATAATTTATTGATAATTGATTATTGACGATGCTGATTCGTCATCTCAGCAGAATAGTGCATACACCTATATGTATGTTTCCTTACATAATTTTAGAATATTTGTATATATATATATATATATATATTTGCATGGTCCTCTAATGTGTTCGAATATTTCAGTATCAGCCTTTTCACCGTTTGTATCACTCCGCTTTGTCTGTGTTTGCGCAACTTGCATCATTAAGCCAGTAGGTTGCGACAAGTGACTTCTTTAGGAGTGAACAATTTAACTTTAAGTCCTGGAAATTTTCACCCTCTGCAATTACACAGCACAATGCTGTTATTCCCCTATCCCTCCACTGTTGAAATATTGGGTCATCCCTTCCTGACTTAAATTCCTCATCATGAGTAATCCACCTAAGTATTCCAATCTCTTTCTCAGCTGTGTTTTTTTCATAGCTGGTTTAATTGCGGTTTAATCATAGCCAGCTTAAAACGTTTTGGTACGTATTCTAATGACATAGATGAATTAATGATATTAAGAAAAGGATATTTGACATCTGGAAGCATCTCTTTCAGCAGCTTAGTCGGTATCGGGTCTAACATGTCGATTTAGATGATTTAACGAGTTTAGAAAATTCTGCTTCTCCTATAGTAATGAATTAATCAACATTTTCCTTAGGGAGACTACCATGCACTCCCTGATGCGATACTGTAGTAGACGGTTGCATAGTTATAATTTTCTCTCTGATATTATCAATCTTATGAGTGAAGAAGTTCATAAAGTCATTACTGCTGTGCTGCTTGAAAACTTCTGGGCTAGAAGCTTTATTTTTCGTTAGTTTAGCCACTGTTTCAAATAAATACCTTGGGTTTTGTTTATTTTCTTCTAATAGGGTTGAAAAATAAACAGATCTGGCATCTTTTACGGCCTCTATATGCAATCGTGCTCTCTTTCCATGATATGCGAAATACCTCTAGTTTTGTTTTCTTGCAGTTGCGCTCCATTTTTCTGGCTGTTCTCTTAAGGGCCTGAGTGTGCTCGTTGTACCACGGCGTTGGACTATTTCCTTTAATCTAAAAATAAAAGTTTGTTTATTATGCGTGCAGGGCAACCACCCAGTAGAGCATTACAACAATCTAGCCTTGAAGTCATGAACGCATGAACTAACTGTTGTGCATTTTTCATTGAAAGCATAAGTCGTAATTTAGATATATATTTTTAGATGGAAGAATGCGGTTTTACAGATGCTAGAAACTTGGCTTTCAAATGAAAGATTGGTATCAAATCTTTGATTGGCAGTCCCTACCAGCCGTTTGATGTAGTTCTTAAAAAGCAATTTCTGTAAAAGAAAATATCTCCCTTTGCTTTGAACAGGTATCAGGTATAATATTCTGGGAACAATTAACCTAACATCGTATCATTATTTCAAACATGCTTTTTTAAAGTTTAGTTAATATTGCTGCATTAAACTTTGTATTAAACTTTAGACTACAGTAGCCTTTGTTATATATTATAAACTATGTGCAAACTAGTTTCAATTAATTGTCAAGATTGATGTTCTATTGAAATACAATATTAATCACAATCTATTCTATTTTCTGTTCTAACTGAACTTATTTCTGTCATTGGTTTGCATTATATGCTTGTGGACTTAATGCATATATAGGCCTATGTTATTATTAATTTTTTAATAGCATTTTATTTATTTATTTTATTTCCTTGTTTACAATTCCCCCAGAACCCCCATGATCCTGAAGGTCAACTGCACCTCTTGTGGTGTGGAGTGTAATTGCCGGTAACTATAACATAAATATCAGGATACCACATGTATCTAATACATTTATTTTTCATTTAAACTTAATACATGATTTTTTTGTTGAAGTTTTGTCATGAAGTTTGTTGTTTCATATATTGTGTCCTGATGTCTAAAAAAAAAATGGAATTGTTTCTAAATGACTATTAGAGCAAAACATTTGCACCTGGATAATCTAGAGTGATTGTAAGTGTGATGATCATCTGCTAAATGAGCAACAACGACCACAATTCACTCCTTCAGTCAGTGAAGCTCCCACAGCCGTTCATGAGAGTTTAAATGCTGGGAATATTCCCATCTTCCCACAGGAGAAGAAGAAGCAAGCAGGAGGAATTACTCCAGGAGAAACTACGGACATACTATTGTAAAGATGGAGATTAAGGAAGAACCCTGCAGAATAAAAGATGAAGATACAGAGGAACAAATAGGTTGGTGTTTTCCTTCATTCTCTCCAATGACTCGGTAGTAAACTAGATTTTTGCTAAATTAAGAATGACCTTTATTTCTTTGTTTCTCATTTGTCCTTTTTTAAATTGAACTGAATATGTTGATTTCAGACCTGATGGAAGTGAATGAAGGCAAACACCATTATTTCACAAATGAAGATGAAAAACTGACATATAAAAATGAAGACAAACCTCTGTTTCCAAAACCTCATCATTTCAAAAATGAAGATGGAAATGCAGTCGTTTCAAAGACTGAAGAGAATTTCACACAAAAACAAGCTGGAAAATCTGGAGAGAAGCCTCATACATGCACTCAGTGTGGAAAGAGTTTCAGACGTAAACCAGACCTTGAGAAACACACGCTTATTCACACTGGAGAAAAAAACGTTTGCATGCTCTCAGTGTGGAAAGAGTTTCACTCAGAAAAGCTCTCTCAATGATCATCTGCGCAGTCACTCTGGAGTGAGATCGTTCAGCTGTGATCAGTGTGAGAAAACATTTGTTTCTTCATCAAACTTAAGACAACACCTTAAAGTTCATACTGCTGTGAAGTCTCACTTTTGTTCTTTTTGTGGAAACAGTTTTTCACTACTGAAACATTTAAAAGTGCATGAGCGTATCCATACTGGTGTGAGACCTTATGTGTGCTCTGACTGTGGGAAGACCTTCATTACATCCAGCTGCTTAAAATCACACCAGAGAGTTCATACTGGAGAGAAACCGTACAAGTGTTCACACTGTGGAAAGGGATACGCTCATTTAGGAAGCCTGAAAGATCATGAGAGAATTCACACTGGAGAGAAACCGTACAAGTGCTCATACTGTGGAAAGAGTTTCACTCGATTACAAACCTTAAAAAGACACCATGTTCGGATCCAATGTTCTGATCCAATCTGACTTGTAATGTTGCTTGAATCCTAATCATACACTGATCGCTCGTTGGCCAGAGGAGAACTGAGCGACTGAGTCTGGTTTCTCCCAAGGTTTTTTTCTCCATTCTGTCACCTGTGACCTGATTGAGTTTTGGTTCCTTGCCACTGTTTGCCTTGGATTTTGGCTTGCTTAGTTTTAACAACATTATTGATCTGCCTTACTTAAGGTGGATGATTATGATGATGATGCAATTTTTTTCTACAAACAAACTGTTGTTCTCTTTGATACAATCTGTATTGTAAAAAGCATTATATAAATAAAGGTGACTTGACTTGACGTGAATACTTTTTACAGTAAAGGTACTGTACTTCCATTTACAGTATTTTGTGTATTCACTGTAAAATAAAAAAACAATTAGACACTGATTTTAGTTGCATTTACAGTATTGATTGTTTTACTGTAGAAGAAAAAAAGGATGAAATACTGTGATTTCAATTGCATTTACAGTGCTGTTTATTTACTGTACAAAAAAACAGTTAAGCACTGTTTTTTATGTATTGTATGCAATACGGTACTATTAAAACTAGGTAACAGTTATTCACGGTATAATTTAAATACTGTATCACTGTGATTTAATATTAGCCATCATTAAAAGAATCACCCATATTCTAAAATATTGCAATCAACTGCAGACAATAAGAAAATTGTTAAAAGTTATTTATTTAAAACATTTGGTGAACAGGAATGACAAAACAGGTACAACATAAGTAAGGGATAATGGACATTGGACAACACGCCATTAGACTATCCAAAGTTAACGCACGTTCTAGGTTGTAATGTGGCCACGGCGCGCAGCGGAGTGTGTTAACTTTGGATAGTCTAATGGCGTGAAGTTAATTTTCCCGCTTATTCTACTGTTGCTACATTTTTTTATTTACGACTGAAGCAAATTTTAAGGCCCAGAACGATAGGAAAGACATCATTGAAGTAATCCATGTGACTCCTATGGAAGTAAAAAATGCCAAATGTTTTTAAAATAAAATAAGCCTGTTGAATTGCATTAACCATGCTTGCATTTTAATGCATTGTATTTTTAGGGCTTGCATTTTTATGGGCTGAAATTCCAACACATTTCAATTCCAAACATTTCAAACACATTTTCATTAATAAAAATTCAATAATCCATATTCACCTTTCATTTCCAAAATATTCAAACTGTTTAAAAATACAACCTATAATATTCAATAGGCAATTTTCGGTGCACTTTATTTCGCTTAACAAATTCGCTTCCACAAATTCAGTGGTTAAAATTCGACAGTAAATTCAACATTGACATCCAGGAACTGCAGGAAAAGCAGTAGATTACCGAGCATACTCTCCATCTGCTGTTAATTGTTCAGGTCAATCAAAGGCATACGTTGAGCCGTACAGCCAATCACACGCGTTTCTGCTGAGTTTAAAAATGCAACGTCCAATCGAAGGCGGTTAGATTAGTTTCCGGGGAAGAAATCCGGTGTAAACAGATCACTTGGACGTCGTTGTGGAAAAGAGATAAAAACAATATAAATACTGTACGTTTTATCACACAAACTGCTTGTTTCGTGTCTTAGGCCATCAATGTGCACTTGCGATGGGGAATGTTTAATTTGGACTTTTCTCTGCATGCTTTTGGATACAGTGCCTATATACCTGCATTATATGACTGACAGACAAGAACGGTTTGACCTAAAAATATCAAAATTTAAACTACTGCGGAGACAAAGACACCTACATCTTGGATGCACTTCAGGTAAGATAAAACATACCAAAATTTAGTTTCAAAGTGAACTATCCCTTTAAGTAGAATTAGGTACTGCTCCTTTAAGGCGGAACGCACTCTCTCACTCATGAGTGGCCAGTCGGTATGAGGAGCGCGAGCTGTGATCATCGCATGTATGTGTGTAAAGCCTGTTTTATATTTCTGTCGCTTTTCCCCGGTTTTATTTCTATTCAGTAACGCAGTTGATACTGGAGTGTTTTGCAAACTGTCCCGTGTGTGTGTGGGGGATCGACGACGCTGATAAGTAACCATTGTGGAATATCAGATACGTGAGTGTTTGTTTACACTGTACAACCATTTAGGCAAGCCTTCTGTGTAAAGCGTTACAACATCTCTACACGATATGAGACTCAATCTTATTCTCACTGTAAATAAAATATGTAGCTTTGCAGCGTCTCGGACATGAAGTTTAATTCGCTTTCTAAAAATGCGGCGCCAAACTTAAAATAGTCTGTTCAACTTAAAAACAACAACATGTCTCTGGACCTTGCGTTTTTTTTCCTCTTCACTGACCGAGTCTCGTTTTTAACACATGAATGTCTCTTAACTGATTGAAAGATAAACAGCGCATTCTTATATCAGTGTTGTTATTGTGTAAGCAGACAGATTTCCTCAAACATTATGTTTAACAACATTAATAGTGAGCCAAAGACAGCAAGGTTTCAACTGAACTACCCATAGGTTCAAAAACAGATTATAGACTATTATGTGAGCCAAAATTAAACTTTACAACATTTTCTAAATGTTCTGCTGTAATTTATGCAACAGTTTTAGTGGCAGAAATGACTATAGTTTTAGGTGCATCTCATCTGAATGACAAACTATTCTTTTGTCTCTATTTTGCACACATTCCCACATCAACCTTTAATTCACTAAAACTGTGGATAATCTAGAGTGATTGTAAGTGTGATGATCATCTGCTAAATGAGCAACAACGACCACAATTCACTCCTTCAGTCAGTGAAGCTCCCACAGCCGTTCATGAGAGTTTAAATGCTGGGAATATTCCCATCTTCCCACAGGAGAAGAAGAAGCAAGCAGGAGGAATTACTCCAGGAGAAACTACGGACATACTATTGTAAAGATGGAGATTAAGGAAGAACCCTGCAGAATAAAAGATGAAGATACAGAGGAACAAATAGGTTGGTGTTTTCCTTTATTCTCTTTAATGACTGATGAGGAACATTAAGATGAAAACTGAAAAAATGACTAAATGTTTTGCTTAATTGTGACTTGCTTAGAATTCTTTACTTGAAGTTTTAAAATTTGATATGTTGATTTTAGACCCGATGGAAGTGAATGAAGACAAACAACATAAGTTTCAAAATCCTCAGCATTTCAAAAATGAAGATGGAAACGCAGTAATTTCAGAGACTCATTTCACACAAAAACTAGCTCGAAAATCTGGAGTCAGAGGATCTTTCACCTGCTCTGAGTGTGGAAAGAGTTACATCCAGAAAGGAAACCTTAAAGTACACATGAGAATTCACACTGGAGAAAAAACGTTCACATGCTCTCAGTGTGGAAAGAGTTTCCATTGTAAAAGTAAACTCAATGCTCATCTGCGCTGTCACTCTGGAGTGAGATCATTCAGCTGTGATCAGTGTGAGAAAACATTTGTTGTGAAATCATACTTAAGACAACACCTTAATGTTCATACTGGTGTGAAGCCTCACGTTTGTTCTTTTTGTGGAAAGAGTTTTTCACGACTGCAAACTTTAAAAGAGCATGAGAGTATTCATACTGGTGTGAAACCTCATGTGTGCTCTGACTGTGGGAAGAGCTACACTACATCCAGCCACTTAAAATCACACCAGAGAGTTCATACTGGAGAGAAACTGTACAAGTGTTCATACTGCGGAAAGAGATGTACTCATTTAAGAAACCTGAAAGATCATGAGAGAGTTCACACTGGAGAGAAGCCGTACAAGTGCTCTTCATGTGGGAAGAGTTTCACCCAATCATCTCATCAACGGTATCATGAGAAAAATCATTGCCCGAAGTCGTTTAAATGAGCAAAGTTCACATTCACGTCCATGATTTACAAATATTGTACTTACAAATTCAGATTGTTTTCATAGGGGAGCGTGGGGCACACTAACGCGGGGTTAAATGTAACACGCACCTTTTACACAGTTAGTCAGGCTCAAGCAGGTTGTGTTTCCGCTTATTTTCTCTCGCTGCCAGAAGACGGTCTCCCGCGGATTTGTGGAAAGTTTTGATAAGATTTTGTGAAGATACTGGACAAAGAGTGTTTTGACACCATGCAAGTACCGTATTTTCCGGACTATAAGTCGCACTTTTTTTTCATAGTTTGGCTGGTCCTGCGACTTATAGTCAGGTGCGACTTATATATAAAAATTAATTCATACTGACTGAGATGAACCAAGAGAAAACATTACCGTCTACAGCCGCGAGAGGGCGCTCTAGTTGGTGAAGTTGTTCAGAAGCGACACCGAGGAAGAACTCGATGGATTCAGTGTTGAGGAGTGATTTCGGGAGCTTGGTGAACTTGCTGACCGGTAACTTGTTGGACTCGCTGGCTAATGTTAATTTAGCCTATTCAGCCTCACAGGTATATGTTCTTTATGCTATTGTGTTAGGGTTTCCCGCAGAAAATGTGTTAGTTAAGGTGTAACGTAACTTAACTTAACTTTGTGTTAGCCTACGTGTCGTCACCATACACATCAGCATAAATGCTCCTGATAAATTATGTTATTAAAGCATTAACTTTCACAATCCACTGTTAATTTAACATAAAAGCAAGCAGGGTGTTTGGCAAACCACCAACTCTCTTAATAGCTAATTCTTAAAAAGCTGACATCAGTTCATCGCGATCTCATACATCTCTGTTATTATCAATGAAGCTGAGTGCATAATGAACCTTTCATAATATCTTTTATAATCAGAGGATTTGCCAGCATGCAGAATTCAGCACTGAACAAAAAGTCAGTTTTGAGTGGTGGGATTCTGTCTTAAATGCTTCTGATTGGCCATTGCGTTCAAGAAATCAACACATATGTCTGTGATTGGCTACATCGCTCAACGTTGCAAACATGTTACAAATAGAAACTATTGTTTTAATTGTTCTTGTTGCTTTTCTGCAACAGATGAATAACAATTTATTAGTTTTTATATGTTTTACTCATAGATATTTATATTTAATCGTTTTATTTTCCCGCAGCCCGCACACAGAGTGAGTGCATTAGGCTACCGCCCGCGCTCGCACTCGGCCGTCACATCTAATCCCGCGCCGCACGTCTCTAGATCACGGGCCCAGCCCGAGGATAGCGGCGGGAAATATCGGGCTCGAGCAGAGAATCTGAGCTCTAAACAGAACAGAGTAACACGGCGGATATCGCTCATTAGTTCCAAAGTGCTGCGGGAAACCCTGTGTTACGCTAACACACCGGACACTATTCAGCTGTTGTTCTGTGTGCTGTTGTGTTGCCGAATAACTGTTAATGTGTTACGCTAACACACCGGACACTATTCAGCTGTTGTTCTGTGTGCTGTTGTGTTGCTGAATAACTTGCCTTTCCAGATGAAATGTCTGTTCTTGGTCTTGGATTTTGTGAAATTTCTAAATAAATGCATTTTTTGACTGATGCGACTTATACTCCGGAGCGACTTATAGTCCGGAAAATACGGTAAATCTTTTGGTAACGCTTTAGATTACAGCCCGGAAAGTACTGCGTAAATAAAGCGATTTTACAGTGTAACTTTCAGTAATTATAGTGTACCTGTAAAGTACTTAACTGTTTATATTGTTATAATGGCTATTAGTGATCAATAAAACTGAAATTTATAAGACAGGGTTGTGTCATTTCATTTTATATAGCCTATGTAGGAATACAACATTATTGATCTGCCTTACTTAAAGGGATAGTTCACTTTAAAATTAAAATTCTGTCATCATTTACTCACCCTCAAGTTGTTTCAAACCTGTATTAATTTATTTCTTCTGCTGAACACAAAGAAAGATATTTTGAAGAATGTCAGTAACCAAACAGTTAACTGGTCCCATTGACTTCCATAGTATTTTTTTTTCCTACTATGGAAGTCAATGGGTACAGACTACTGTTTGGTTACTGACATTCTTCAAAATATCTTTCTTTGTGTTCAGCAGAAGAAATAAATTAATACAGGTTTGAAACAACTTGAGGGTGAGTAAATGACAGAATTTTAATTTTAAAGTGAACTATCCCTTTAAGGTGGATGATTATGATGATGATGCAATTTTTTTCTAGAAACAAACAGTTGTTCTCTTTGATACAATCTGTATTGTAAAAAGCATTATATAAATAAAGGTGACTTGACGTGAATACTTTTTACAGTAAATGTACTGTACTTCCATTTACAGTATTTTGTGTTCACTGTAAAATAAAAAAAACAATTAGACACTGATTTTAGTTGCATTTACAGTATTGATTGTTTTACTGTAGAAGAAAAAAAGGATGAAATACTGTGATTTCAATTGCATTTACAGTGCTGTTTATTTACTGTACAAAAAAACAGTTAAGTACTGTTTTTTATGTATTGTATGCAATACGGTACTATTAAAACTAGGTAACAGTTATTCACGGTATAATTTAAATACTGTATCACTGTGATTTAATATTAGCCATCATTAAAAGAATCACCCATATTCTAATATATTGCAATCAACTGCAGACAATAAGAAAATTGTTAAAAGTTATTTATTTAAAACATTTGGTGAACAGGAATGACAAAACAGGTACAACATAAGGGATAATGGACATTGGACAACACGCCATTAGACTATCCAAAGTTAACGCACGTTCTAGGTTGTAATGTGGCCACGGCGCGCAGCGGAGTGTGTTAACTTTGGATAGTCTAATGGCGTGAAGTTAATTTTCCCGCTTATTCTACTGTTGCTACATTTTTTTATTTACGACTGAAGCAAATTTTACAAAACGAGGCTAATTCATTACAAGTTTTGTAAAGTTACAGAGCAAACTGTTACTAGTTGATTCACTAGTTCCGCACGACTGGTTTCTATGATGGAACAATAATGCAAATTGACACAATACGGTAAAAAAATGGAACGACTTTGAAGCCGTGCAAATAACTGTTAATTATTACCACGCTCTAAAGAGCAATAAAAAAACACTATGGCAATGTTGAAATAAAATAAAACATTGAACAATAAAAAATGTAATATTAAACATTTGCATGAACATTTAAAACAGAAATGAAAAGAAACTTCTTAGAAATGTAATTGCCCTGCCACTTGACAAAGGTCTATGACCTCTTGCATGCCCTGACCTTGGAGACCTAAGCCCCATTCACACAGCACTTTGAACCCGGCAAATTGCCGGCAAATTGCCGGAACGCCTTCTGTGTGAACGCAAACACGACCCGGGTTTAATGCCGGGATCGATGCCGGGTTGGGGACCTAGTAACATTGCCGTGTTCAGACCCGGAACGCGCGCTGTGTGAACAAAAGCCAGGACAAATGCCGTAAGGGGTGTGTCGTAGTGATGATGCACGAGCCTTCGCGCGACTCTGTTAGAAGAAAGTTTGTGTTCGTCATCGATACAAGAAAGAACGAAAAGATGTCTGCAAACTGGACTGAAGCAGAGACCCCGAGAGCTCCTTGCAATCCGCGCCGAAGCTGAGATCGTTCGCCAGCTTTGTGGAACGGTTCGTGATGCGTTAGTGTACGACCGAATCCGAAAAAAATGATCGAACGTACCTTATACGTCACATCATAACGTCACGCGTCTATCCGGGAGATACCCGGGTTGTGTGTGAACGCGCTCTCTGATTCCGGCAAATCACTGGCAGTGTGAATGAACCATTTTCAAACGAACCCGGGTCAAATCCCGGGTCACTTTATCCGTGTATTTTCCGGAATCTCTGTGTGAAAGGGGCTCTAGAATCCCAGTTGGAGCCCTGAAATTAAAGAAGAAAACACATTAACAATTACATTGATTACAATTACTTTGTATTGCATCACATGATGAGGGTCTAAGATGGTGATGTTGGAGTTGTGTCAAGGTACTTGACATGGGCTGGAGAGAAATTGCACAGACGGACTTATTTTCTTCAATGGCACCATTTACTTTCAGTGTTTCCAGATTAGAAAGCAATTTGTGGTGGGGGGCCTATAATCATTCAAAATAATTACTTTGTTAATATTTCGTTACACAGAACTTAATTATATTAAATATGAGCCAATAATTATTTACACCTTCACAAAATGCAAATATTTAGTGGACGAGAATAAAAAATTGCACATATGTAACGTGCTTCTGTAACGGATTTCGGCTTAGCCAACCTCAACACACCTATAGAGACCATCGTTCATCTTCGGAACACTAATTAATTAATTTTTTATTAAATTCTGAGAGCTTTCTGACCTTCCATTGGGAGCATTGCAACTAACACATTCAAGGCCCAGAACGATCGGAAAGACATCATTGGAGTAATCCATGTGACTCCTATGGAAGTAAAATAATGCCAAATGTTTTTGAAATAAAAAAGCCTGTTGAATTGCATTAACCATGCTTGCATTTTAATGCATTGTATTTTTAGGGCTTGCATTTTTATGGGCTGAAATTCAACACGGTTGTATATTTAAACTGTGGATATATTTCAATTCCAAACATTTCAAACACATTT
Organism: Phoxinus dragarum; assembly: GCA_033366665.1. Lineage (NCBI taxonomy): Eukaryota > Metazoa > Chordata > Actinopteri > Cypriniformes > Leuciscidae > Phoxinus > Phoxinus dragarum. The sequence goes on from JARPMJ010001945.1 coordinate 76,746, forward strand.
TCATTAATAAAAATTCAATAATCCATATTCACCTTTCACTTCCAAAATATTCAAACTGTTTAAAAATACAACCTATAATATTCAACAGGCAATTTTTGGTCCACTTTATTTCGCTTTACAAATTCGCTTCCACAAATTCATTGGTTCAAATGCGACAGTAAATTCAACATTGACATCCAGGAACTGCAGGAAAAGCAGTAGATTACCGAGCATAACCTCCATCTACTGTTAGTCGACCTCACCAGCAGGGGGCGCAAGCACATGTTGTTGACGAAGACCTGAGCAACAGTTAGAGCAAGCCATTCATTCATAAAAACTGATTTATAGAAATGTAAGGGTGTATTCACACCTGCCTTGTTTGGTTCGATTGAATCGAACTCAAGTTCGTTTCCCCCCTTGGTGCGGATCTTTTGGGCAGGTGTGAATACAGCAATCGCACTCGGGTCCGGACCAAACAATCGAACCGTGACCCACCTGAAGAGGTGGTCTCGGTACGGTTCCAAACAAACTCTGGTACGGTTCGTTTACAGTGTGAACATGAACCAACCCAATTGCAGAAAGCACTGCACCTTTTTTGACAGGGTCAGATTTTTGTAATTTGGGGTGATAAAATGCCTATACATTAGTGGTGCAACGGATCACAGTTGATCTGTGATACGGACCAGCTGCCCCACTGTTCGGCACGCATGTGATTCACAGAATAACTACAAAATTTAACCATCATAGACTGAAAGTTATCATTTGGACGGGTTTTGTCTTGCCAATTTACACATTCAAACACGTTTAAACGCAGAAGAAGGGGCGAAAATCGGGACTCGTGCGTTATCCGTGACCACAACCGCACGCAGAGAGAGAGGCGCGTTATAGCACTCGAACACCGAATTGATTCCTCTTTTGCTCTGGGATTAAAGTTCTCCGTCGCTACAACGGATTTCCGTTAATTGCAGAGTCTACGACGGATTTCCGTCAATATCAGGGCTCCCCTGTCATTGTCTTAAGTTCACTTTTAATAATTTTAAGGCCGTAAATATGCTTACATTTCTCAAATAGTGTAATAAAGGTCTTCATTTTAGTTTGAATGGGTCTTAAATTAAGGAAGGACGAGGTGTATTCACCCTGCTGAGGGGGATGTGATTAAAGCCTGGAGTGGCGCTAAAGCACGTTCTTATCTTATTCTTATTCTCTGTGATCACTCCGCTCCTGATCCACTCCGGGTTTTCTATACCCGCTCACGGAAAAACTGCTTAGAATAAGTGCAAAATGAAGGTTGTGAAATGATTGCCTAATGTTAACTCTACTTTGGTGCTGCAATGATATTGCATATCGCCACGATAACCGTCCTCATCTGAGCTGCTTTAGGGCCCGTTCACATGTTTGCGCTCACGTGCGGTTTTTTTATGTAGATGCGCGAAAAGTGCGCTCAAATGAGCGACGCTGTTGCAACTCGCCTCGCTTGTTTTCCCAGGCAAGGTGAATGAAAAAATCGAAGTAAGTTAGTCTTTAGGGCTTTAGTTTATGTTCACAGAAGCCGCGAGCCGGTCGCGAATTCCAGCGCGACGCTTCATGACACGCTTCAGTAACGGTCATAAAATACGAGTCTGGCCTGTGAGATGTGTAGCTAAACCAAACAACAGTTTGCAACGACTGTATCAATCAAATATCAGCTTTTGGAAGGTAAGATAAACAGGTATAGATTAGGAGACTGCGAGAAGAAGAGAGAATAGAGATGAGAGAGGAAGAGCAGGTGTTGCATACTACTGTGCCCATGAGATTAACATTATTATAATGTATTCCTATACATATAAATGTTATATAATCTCAATTTAACAACACAAGCACCTATTAAATATAATTCCATAATAGTAGTATTGTATTAATATTTGTATGGCCCTCGAATATGTTATATGTCACCAGTAACCAGTCTGTGTTTGCGCAACATGCCCCCGAACCCCCCTAGCAAGATCCCTTTAGTAAAGACCTCTTTATTTATAAAAACCCTGTGTACGGCTCATGCTGTTCACTTTTTATATAAAAAATAACATTATATTATTTATTCATAATGGCTAGGTTAAAATATAAAATATAGTGTGTGATATTTAGCTCACTTTGCAGCAAAGGCTCTGTTGGCTTTTATTATTTGAGAAATAAAAACTTGTGTTGAATTTATGCAAATATTTTATTATTTGTATGACTACATCACAAAGAGTCAAGTCTTGTAAAGCATTCGATTGAAAACATTGACATTTCATAAAGTGTGTAAATAATAGAAACGCAGTTCAAAATGGCCGTTCTTTAAATGCAAATGTTCTTTGAGTATTTAATTTGTGAAGGTAATGCATGTACTCACTATACTCCTAATTACAAGAAGAAAAAAAAACTTCACACTGGTTGTGTGACAGGCTGTGGAACGGGGTTTGGCCATGGAAAATTTTCAGCAAAATTTTTTTTTTTGCTTTTAATCCCTTTTTCCTTAAGACGAACTCATCTTAAATGCTCTGCAAGTATTCTCTCGGTTTTGTCATAGTTGAAAAATAAACCAGTTGTTTGTCATTTTTTTCTTGGTCCGAGCAGAAACCCAATATTCCTACTGTTGTCTGTGTCAATGTTAATAAAACAACATAATTCAGCTTGAACATATGAAACTATAGTTTTAATTTCAACATTTTACATTTAGGCTTAATTATTAATTTCTGTACCGGACTTTGTAACTTTGATATTTCATATTCATCTCTGCTTGTAATTTGTGTATTTGTTCTTATTTTATTACTGACTGTTCACTTGTTTTGAATATTGTTAGAACTTTATCAGTGAAGAGCATGCTTTCTCCGCCAGAACCATCTTACAGCACATCGTCTTTGCAAAATCTTAATTACTACATCATATAGATGACATTGTATCATATGATGCTCAAGTTTCTTCATATTGCGTTAGTAGCTGATAACAGCAAATCAGTAAAAGAATAAAAATTGCACTACGGAAGATCTCCATAAATTGCCTGTTTTTGTACTTCCTGCTTTTCCCTGCTTGAGATTGTCTGTCCAATGAATGGATGACTTTAGCACACATGTGGTTTTGTTTACAAATTTTGGTTCACTTGCAAAAAGGGCAGTGTGAAAGCAAACCTTACCAAACAAAAAAAAAATCAACATTGTATTTGGTCCGGACCAAAGCGGACTTTCCTGGTGTGAATACAAGTGTATTGTGAGGGCTGTTTTATCTTTAATTCAGTGTCTTCACAGTCCCTGTATAGTCTTTTTCTACCGTGAACGAGATTATAATGTTATTCCCCTGATGCTTATGTAAAGAAAAAATGTTACATTTGAGGTAGATATATATTCCTCTTGGTTGTTTAGTTGCCTTAAGTAGAATTAGGTACTGCTCCTTTAAGGCGGAACGCACTCTCTCACTCATGAGTGGCCAGTCGGTATGAGGAGCGCGAGCTGTGATCATCGCATGTATGCGTGTAAAGCCTGTTTTATATTTCTGTTGCTTTTCCCCGGTTTTATTTATATTCAGTAACGCAGTTGATACTGGAGTATTTGGCAAACTGCCCTGTGTGTGTGTGGGATCGACGACGCTGATATCCACTGTGGAATATCAGGTACGTGAGTGTTTGTTTACACTGTACAACCATTTAGGCAAGTCCTCTGTGTAAAGCGTTACAACATCTCTACATGATATGAGACTCAATCTAATTCTCACTTTAAATAAAATAAGCAGCTTTGCAGCGTATTGGACATGAAGTTTAATTCGCTTTCTAAAAATGCGGCACCAAACTTAAAATAGTCTGTTCAACTTAAAAACAACAACAACAACATGTCTCTGGACCTTGCGGTTTTTCCTCTTCACTGACCGCGTCTCGTTTTTAACATGTGAATGTCTCTTAACTGATTCAAAGATAAACAGCGCATTCTTATATCAGTGTTGATATTGTGTAAGCAGACAGATTTCCTCAAACATTACGTTTGACAACATTAATAGTGTGCCAAAGACAGCAAGGTTTCAACTGAACTATGAGTTCAAAAACAGATTATAGATTATTATGTGAGCCAAAATTAAACTTGAAAACATTTTCTAAATGTGCTGCTGTAATTTATGCAACAGTTTTTAGTGGCAGAAATAACTAGTTCTCTTACGTAGAGTTCTCTCGTACTGCGTCGAAAGAACGCTACGGGAAAGATATTTCTTTGTCGAGATTGAAGCCTAAAAATTAATCCTTAATTTTGTAAATATGTAAAACGCTTTTCTGTAGCATACAACCCTAGGCGGAGCAATATCGCTCACCCATTGGCTGCTCCGCCAGAAAAGCACAGCCTATGCGAGGCCAGAGACGCTGACCAATGAGGGTGCTTCGCGCCCTTCTGCGTCATCTCCCGCCGAAACAGGCGTGGCCTAGGCCTATAAATACGAGCATAGCTGTCTAACACACTGATTTTCTAAAATTCACGAAGCTGCACGCATCGTTGGATTGGATTCGAGCCGCCACAGCCGTTTGGAACAAGCACCTCAGCAGGACGAGCCTTTCTCTGAAGCCGCCGCCTTCAGCCGCCGTTCCCTGCTGCGCTTCTCCGGCGTGGAATATCCTTTACATTATGTGTGTGTGTTTTGTGTGTGTGTTCGCCGTCGCGTCACACAGTTTTTCACCACTAAAAGAGCCGAGCGTCTTTTTCAAGATGTCTCGCACCTCCTGTGGCTCGTGTAGAGCCCCACTCAGCGTCGGGGACCACGTGATTGTGTTTCCTGCCTGTGAGGATCACGCAGCTTCAGCTCTCGTCGATGGCGGCTGCCATCACTGTGATTTGATGCCTACGGTGACTGCGGACTCGCTGGGCGTTCATTTACTGAAGTTGCATCTTTCCGCCCGCTGTAGTGCCGCGCCGTGAAAAGCGCCGTGCTCAGCGGAGCCCGGAACCTCCCTCCACCACGAGGTGCTCGCCGCTGCTGCCGCCAGCTTCTCCGCCCGCTTCGCTGGACTCTCTGACCGACGGACAAGGGCCGCTGTGTGCCGCCGCGTCCGTCATGGACGAGGAAGGTGAAGCCGCGTCTGTGGAGGAAGACTGCTGTTCTCTCCCGCTTCGGGTAGCGAGGTATGGGCGAGCTCCGAGGATCTCCCCTCCCCCGCCGCTCGTGAGCGTCGACGGAGAAAGACCAGCATCGATGCGCTTACCGGCTGGATGGCTGTTTTTCTGCAGAGGAACGTAAGTTACCGTCCTCACGACCCGCGCCTTTTTCTTCCTGAATTCACGAAGAAATCGCGGAGTCCCGGAAAACCCCGTTTTCAGCCAGGATGCGCACTTCTGCTTCGAGGAAAGCTACAGTGTTAAAATCCCGCCGCGGCCGGATTTCACTAAAATGTCTCGCTCGCACAGTCCCAACATACGCGACCGTGCCAGTGTATTTTGCAGTCACCAAATCGGCATCAATGCCCGTTTGCCTGCACACAAACGCCGTTTTCACGACGCCCCAGGTAAATCTGAAAATGTATTTTCTGGTGTCCCGGCCACGGCCGATGGTGTAATGTGTGTATCCGTAATGCCCACGACCCAGTGCCCATTCGTACACACAAGCACAGCCCTACACAATACAGTGCTTGCACACATAAAATCGATTTATGTCGGTTGTGCATCACATGTAAGTTAGTGAGCGTGCCCGCTTTTCAGTGCCCACAATCACTACACACTGCATGTCCCGTGGTTTCTGTAAAAACGAAACGAATGCACGGTCAGTCGGTTCTGATAGACAGTACTCTCTGTGCTACACGGTGTCCCGGCCACGGCCGATGATGTAATGTGTGTAACTGTATGCCCACGACCCAGTGCCCATTCGTACACACAAGCACAGCCCCACACAATACAGGGCTTGCACACATAAAATCGAATCATGTCGATTGTGCATTATATGTAGTGAGCGTGCCCGCTTTCAAGTGCCCACAATCACTACAGGCTACATGTCACACGGTTTCTATGAAACGAAACCGATGCACGGTCAGTCAGTTCTAATAGACAGTACTCCCCAGTGCTATAAATGTTCACGCACCCACATTTATTCTCAAACATGTCGAGCCGTACGGGGCTTGCACCGCGCGCTCTCTCTCTCTCTCAGCTGAAAGAGCTGAGCGCGCGCGCGCGGGCTGCCCGCTCGATTAAGCGCGCCCCCCGCATACGCTGAAATGGCGCCCATGTTACAGCACACGACTGCTCTCGTGTCGCCGCCATTTCGCGATCAGAGCCCGGTTTTTCAACCCGTGCAAGCACAGCCCCGTACAACACAGGGTCTGCACACATAAAGTCGATTGTGCTTTACATGTAGTGAGCGTGCCCACTGTCCAGTGCCCACAACCACTACACACTGCACGTTCCGCGGTTTCTGTAAAAACCGAAACCAACGAACGGTCAGTCAGTTCACAAACACGGTATTCCCGGTGTTATAAATGTGCCCGCTACCACGCGCCCACATTTATTCACAAATATAGCGAGCCCTACGGGCGCGCGCGGGATGCACACTGTGTTAAGCATGCCCCCCGCCTCAGACGCCACGGCGTCCATGTTACAGCACACGGTTGCTCTCGTTTCGCCGCCATTTCGCGACCAGGGCCCAGATTACATTCAACCCCTAGTCACACGTGCAGATGCATGGGAAAGACTTCCCGGGGTCTCAGAATGGGTGCTAGAGACTATAAAAAGAGGCTATTCGCTACAGTTTCATCGACGCCCTCCCCGATGTCTCTAGCACCTCGTACATTTACAGTGTGCATGGACGCGGCGCTGGCACCCCTGAGACTCCGAGGCGTTCGAATTCTGAACTATTTGGACGATTGGCTGATTCTGGCTCAATCGCCTTCAGAACTCGCTCACCACAAAACACTAATACTCGATCACCTCGAGTGCTTAGGTCCGAGAGTCAATTGGGAGAAAAGTTCACTGTTTCCCAGTCAAAGGATCTCCTTTTTAGGACTGGATCTGAACTCGCTATCTATGACAGCACAGCTGTCATCACAGCGCAGGCAAAACACCCTGCAAATGGCGAAATCCTTCCGCAGCGGCCATATAGTGCCGCTCAAGAGATTTCAGAAAATGCTAGGCCTCATGGCCTCAGCCTCAACGGTACTGCAGTTGGGCCTGCTGCGCATGCGCCCACTGCAGTTCTGGTTGAAAGCACGCGTTCCGCGCCGAGCATGGTTGCACGGTCGCTATCGCCTCAAGGTCACTCAGGAATGCATTTCAGCCCTGACACCATGGAGAGCGTCAGACTGGTACCGGTCAGGTGTAAGCCTGGGGACTTCCTCGAGCCTGAAGGTGGTGTCCACGGACGCGTCCACCTCAGGCTGGGGAGCACTGCTCAACGGCAGACCGTTCTTTGGCCAGTGGGCAGAACGAGCCAAACTACCGCACATAAACTGCCTGGAAATGATGGCGGTGGACTTTGCGCTGAGGCGTTTTTGTCCCCGGATAAAAGGGCACCACGTCCTGGTCCGTTCGGACAACATGTCGGTAGTAGCCTACATAAACCGCCAGGGTGGCGTGAGATCCCGAAACCTATTCAGGTTAGCGGAATGCATACTGGTATGGGCCCAGCACAACCTGCGCTCGCTGAGAGCAATGCATGTGCCAGGCCACTTGAATGTAGGCCCAGACAGACTCTCACGGAACAACATTCCTACAGGAGAGTGGTCCCTACACACGCAGACAGTGCGTCTGCTGTGGAAAACGTTCGGCAGAGTAGACCTGTTTGCAAACCAGGAAAACGCTCACTGCCCAGAATTCTTTTCGAAGAGCACGAATGCGCTGGCCAGTGTCTGGTCCCGCCGTCCGCTCTATGCCTTTCCTGCTGTCTCACTCCTGCCTCAAGTGCTGGAGCGTATCGAGGAAAGCGGATGCTCGGTGCTACTAGTCGCTCCATACTGGACGAATCAACCCTGGTTCCCAGTTTTGATGCGACTGAAGAGTACTGCCCCGTGGCCGATTCCAGTGAGGAGAGACCTCCTCTCGCAGGCCAAGGGCTCGATTTTGCATCCTCGCCCGGAGCTCTGGTCCCTACACGTATGGGCCATAAACGGGTACCCGCTAACCTCCCAAAGGGAGTGTTAGACACGATCGAACAGGCTAGGGCTCCGTCTACTAGACGGCTCTACGCTTCCAAATGGTCGGTGTTCTCTGGTTGGTGTTCAGACCAAGGTCTGTCACCACTTCAGTGCGGGGAAACGGAGATTCTCTCCTTCCTCCAAGAACTATTGGATAAGGGAAGAACCCCATCCACGCTCAAAGTCTATGTGGCTGCCATATCAGCGTTCGTTAATCCAACGCTTGGCCATTCACTGGGCAGAAACGACCTGGTGGTCCGTTTCCTTAGAGGAGCCAGGAGGTTAAACCCTCCAAGGCCTCCTTCAGTCCCCGTTTGGGACCTTTCTACAGTGTTGAACGCTATGAAAGGGGCCCCTTTCGAGCCTATTCACTCAGTTGACATGAAACACCTGTCTTTCAAGACCGTGTTTCTTTTGGCTCTCGCTTCAGTGAAGCGTGTGGGGGATTTGCAAGCGCTCTCAGTTAGAGCTTCTTGTATGGAGTTCGGGCCAAACGACTCTGTAGTCGTGTTGAAACCGAAGCATGGGTACGTACCTAAGTCCCTCAACACACCGTTCAGGGCTCAGGTCATCTCCCTGTCGGCCCTGCCGGCCTCGGAGGACGGAAATAGCTCCCTTTGCCCGGTCAGGGCATTAAGAGCTTATGTGTCCCGCTCCGCTGTTTTTCGACAGACGGAGCAGCTCTTTGTTTCGTTCAGTGGGCGCTCTAAAGGGCGAGCCGCGACGAAACAGAGTCTATCTCGATGGGTAGTGGATGCCATTGCGCTAGCCTACGCATCTAGAGGTTTGGAATGCCCCCTGGGCATCAGAGCACATTCTACGAGAGGCATGGCCTCTTTGTGGGCTTGGTATAGCGGAATCTCGTTACAAGATATTTGTATGGCGGCAGGCTGGGCCTCCCCGTCTACATTTATACGGTTCTATAACCTAGAGGTTCCTGCGTTGCAGGCTAAACTGTTCTCGGTCTAGAAGACTATGTTTAGTGTTCCTGCCCCGCGTTGCGGCCCAGGTCACTTCAATGTTTAAGCATAACTCACTGACATGGTGTCCCATGAGCATGCTATTACCCCTCATATATATATAATATTTCATATATATGTTATTATGCCCTTAGAGGCACTACTATAAAGGGATGATGCTATTTTTAGCCGCTCTCCCTATACTTCTTGGGGTAGGCACTTGTATGCCAGGGCGCGCGCGCCCTTAGGTGTCTGTGTCGGTCCAAGAGCACGCACGGCGGGTTACATGGGGTTCTCGTAGCGTTCTTTCGACGCAGTACGAGAGAACTCTACGTAAGAGAACGTACTCGGTTACTAACGTAACCTCGGTTCTCTCTAGGAGAGGAACGAGTACTGCGTCTCATGCCGTGCGTGCCCACGCTGCGTCGCTTTCGTGACGAAAATCAGTGTGTTAGACAGCTATGCTCGTATTTATAGGCCTAGGCCACGCCTGTTTCGGCGGGAGATGACGCAGAAGGGCGCGAAGCACCCTCATTGGTCAGCGTCTCTGGCCTCGCATAGGCTGTGCTTTTCTGGCGGAGCAGCCAATGGGTGAGCGATATTGCTCCGCCTAGGGTTGTATGTTACAGAAAAGCGTTTTACATATTTACAAAATTAAGGATTAATTTTTAGGCTTCAATCTCGACAAAGAAATATCTTTCCCGTAGCGTTCTTTCGACGCAGTACTCGTTCCCTCTCCTAGAGAGAACCGAGGTTACGTTAGTAACAGAGTACGTTTTATGTACATCTCATCTGAATGACAAACTATTATTTTGTCTCTATTTTGCACACATTCCCACATCAACCTTTAATTCACTTAAACTGTGGATAATTGCGAGTCATTGTAAGTGTGATGATCATCTGCTAAATGAGCAACAACGACCACAATTCACTCCTTCAGTCAGTGAAGCTCCCACAGCCGTTCATGAGAGTTTAAATGCTGGGAATATTCCCATCTTCCCACAGGAGAAGAAGAAGCAAGCAGGAGGAATTACTCCAGGAGAAACTACGGACATACTATTGTAAAGATGGAGACTAAGGAAGAACCCTGCAGAATAAAAGATGAAGATACAGAGGAACAAATAGGTTGGTGTTTTCCTTCATTCTCTTTAATGACTGATGAGGAACATTAAGATGAAAACTGAAAAAATGACTAAATGTTTTGCTTAATTATGACTCGCCTAGTATATTTTAATGCTCTCATTTCTAATTCTTTACTTGAATTTTTAAAATTTGCTATGTTGATTTTAGACTCGATGGAAGTGAATGAAGACAAACACCATAATTACACAAATGAAGATGGAAAACTGACATATCAAAATGAAGACAACCCTCTGTTACAAAAAACTCTTTTCAAAAATGAAGATGGAAACACAGTAATTTCAGAGACTCGTTTAACACAAAAACTAGCTCGAAAATCTGGAGTCAAAGGATCTTTCACCTGCTCTGAGTGTGGAAACAGTTTCAAGCAGAAAGGAAACCTTAAAGTACACATGAGAATTCACACTGGAGAAAAACCGTTCACATGCTCTCAGTGTGGAAAGAGTTTCAGTTGTAAAAGTAAACTCAATGATCATCTGCGCTGTCACTCTGTAGTGAGATCATTCAGCTGTGATCAGTGTGAGAAAACATTTGTTGTGAAATCATACTTAAGACAACACCTTAATGTTCATACTGGTGTGAAGCCTTACTTTTGCTCTTTTTGTGGAAAGAGTTTTACACGTCTGCAGACTTTAAAAGTTCATGAGAGTATTCATACTGGTGTGAGACCTTATGTGTGCTCTGACTGTGGGAAGAGCTTTATTTTATCCAGCCGCTTAAAAACACACCAGAGAGTTCACACTGGAGAGAAACCGTACAAGTGTTCATACTGCGGAAAGAGATGTACTCGTTTAAGAAACCTGAAAGATCATGAGAGAGTTCACACTGGAGAGAAACCGCACCAGTGCTCTTCATGTGGGAAGGGTTTCACCCAATCATTTCATCTACGGTATCATGAGAAAAAGAATTGCCCGAAGTCGTCTAAATGAGCAAAGTTCAAATTCACGTCCATGATTTACAAATATCGTACTTGATTGTTTTAATAGGTGAGCGTGGGGCACACTAACGCGGGGTTAAATGTAACACGGACCTTTTACACAGTTAGTCAGGCTCAAAGCAGGTTGTGTTTCCGCTCATTTTCTCTCGCTGCCAGAAGACGGTCTCCCGCGGATTTGTGGAAAGTTTTGATAAGATTTCGTGAAGATACTGGACAAAGAGTGTTTTGACATCATTCAAGTAAATCTTTTGGTAACGCTTTAGATTACAGCCTGGAAAGTACTGCGTAATTAAAGTGATTTTATAGTGTATCTTTCAGTAATTATAGTGTACCTATAAAGTACTTCCATGTTTATACTGTTATATACTGTTATATACTGTTATATACTGTTATAATGGCTATTATTAATCAATAAAAATGAAATTTATTAGACAGGGTTGTGTCATTTAATTTTATATAGCCTATGTAGGAATATTTTAAAATATATAAATTATTATCGGCCTATATTTTCTCTTCACTGTATGTAGGCCTACATAAGATAAAATGAGACATCTCTTTTTGTTAAATGTCCGTTTAATGATCAATATTATAATGTTTCATATTGTATTATTCTGCAATTGCTATTACATTGTATTTGCTGTTCTTATTATTGTAATATTATACCACTTGCGATTATCAATCTATTATAGTTATGTTATTAAATTATTGTACTATTCATAGTCTATTTTAACTTATTATTTTTTATTGTCTATATTCTCTAATTGACATTTCTTATTCTATTGCTATTATTATAGTATTATACATAAACTATGCTATTATCAATATTTGTATTATTATATAATTATACTATTCATTACTATTTTATTTGCTGTCTAAATGATTTACTATTACTTCTCACTTTATCTTATATTTACTACTTGCATTTGAGAAAGTGTCAAAAATATGACACAATGATCAGTTAGGGGAGATGCTGAGATTTCACATCTATTTACCTCATTAACTAGATTGTCTGAGATTAACCAATAATCCTTAAATCTTGAGCACTGGCCATTATTAGATGAGTTAAACCAGGTAAATTGTTTTCTGGTTGGGTTTTTCATTCTCCAATAATCTATTAGATTGGCCTTTGTGATCAATTCAACTATTGTTTCATCAAATGTGTGGCAGTGTCTCTTTAATGGTAGGCGGTCTAACCAAAGATCAGGGGCCAGGTTAAAATCTCCCCCAATTATTACTCTATCCGTTGAAAAAAGCATTTTCCATTCTTCTAAGCACTTTTTTGTTCTGTGCTCTTTTGTTATAACCAAACACACATAATAAAATGTAGTTTAAACCATAGACCTTCTCCTCTCCTCCTTCCACACCATCTGCTCCCAGATTATGGACTCTGTTGCGCCCTACAAGGTAAAGACCACCAAAGGTCCATCGGACCCCTGGCTCAATGATTCAACTTGGGCCCTCAGGCGCCAGTGTAGACAGGCTGAGCGAAAATGGAAGAAGGATAGGCTGCAGGTGTCACTGGAGATGTTTAGAGACAGTCTTGCCACCTATCAGAGAGCAGTGAAGGAAGCTAAAGGACAGTACCTTTCTAATCTCATCAATAGCAATAGCCACCGCCCTGGAATCCTGTTTAGCACTATTAATTCTGTCATTAATCCGGTGTCTGTTGTTTTGAATGATGTATCAGAAAATACATGCAATGCATTCAAACAACACTTTTTGGACAAGGTTTCATCTGTAACTATCACACAAGCTCCTGCTGTTGTCTTTTCCTCCCGAGCGACGCAATGCGTGCTGGAGAACTTTGATGAAGTTACTCTAGAGGACCTCAAAAAAGCTGTCCATGAGCTGAAGCCTACCACCTGTCCTCTAGACGCTGTTCCTGCCAGGATTTTGAAAGAGGCTATTGACATCGTAGGTCCTTTTCTTGTCACCTTCATAAACAGCTGTCTTAGTTTGGGGTCTGTTCCCACTGCTGTCAAACACGCTATTGTTAGACCGCTGCTCAAAAAATCCAACCTAGATGCCACCATACTGTCCGATTTTCGACCAATATCTCATCTGTCACTTCTGTCTAAGTTGATGGAGAAGCTTGTTTTCTCCCAGCTTCAGTCTCACCTACAACTGCACGTCATTAGTGATACATTTCAGTCCGGTTTCAGGTCCAGACATAGCACTGAATCAGCGCTACTGAGGGTCCATGATGACATCCTTGGAGCTCTGGATAGTAAAAGCTCTGTGGTTTTGGTACTACTGGACCTTACCGCTGCATTTGACACCTTGGATCACTCCATCCTCATCTCCCGTCTTCAACATTTTGTTGGTTTGCAGGGCGCAGTGCTCAAGTGGTTCTCCTCATATCTCACTAACAGAACTTTTTCAGTAATGCTTGACGACTTTTCCTCCTCATCTGCCCCTCTGTCATCCGGTGTGCCTCAAGGATCCATTCTCGGTCCTGTTCTGTTCTCTCTCTATATGCTGCCACTTGGACAACTCATCTCCAATCATAACGTTAATTTTCATTTCTATGCAGACGACCTCCAGATCTACCTTCCTGTGATTCTGAACAATCGTTCTGCGCTGGACCCCCTTTATAACTGCCTTAAGGACATTAAGCAGTGGCTTTCCCAGAATTTTCTTCATTTGAATGAAGGAAAGACGGAGTACATCCTGTTCAGCCCTGACTCACCCAATAGTTCTTTCAGTTTTGGTCCTCTTACACCTCAGTTTGCACCTCTGTGTGTAACTTGTGTGTTATTTTTGACAAAAATTTGCAGTACGACAAACAGATTAGTGCAGTTGTTAAGGCGAGCTTTTACCAGCTAAGGCTTCTCAGTAAGGTCAAACCATTCTTGTCCCGAGCTGACCTTGAAAAAGTCATTCATGCCTTTATCAGCTCGAGGATAGACTACTGTAATGCCCTCTACACTGGACTTAATCAATCACTTCTTAATCGGCTTCAACTGGTTCAAAACGCGGCAGCACGTCTCCTCACCAACACCTCCAAACGCTCGCACATCACCCCCGTCCTTCGCTCGCTCCACTGGCTCCCAATACGGTTTAGGGTGGAGTATAAGGTCCTGCTGTTCGTGTTCAAGGCCATCAATGGTCTGGCCCCGGTCTACCTCGCCGATTTAGTAACGGTCTATCATCCACCCAGAACTCTCCGCTCATCTGAACACATCTCTCTGGTCATTCCAAAATTTAAATATAAAAAGTTTGGAGGCCGGTCATTTGCTGTCCAGGGCCCTAATCTGTGGAACGCTTTACCAACACTTCTACGAAGCATCACCATGTTGAGTGTTTTTAAATCGCAGTTGAAAACACATCTGTTCAGACAAGCTTTTAACACGTAACCTCCGACTCTGGCTAATATTTGTGTTTTGTTTAGTTTCTTCCCTTTTTTCTGTTGTCTATTGATGCTTTTACTGGAAAGCGCCTTGTGCACCTTTTGGCTGTTGTAAGGCGCTATAAAATTTGATTGATTGATTGATTGATTGACCAACGCTTCTTTTGTGTCATCGAAGGGTAACGCCCCTTTTTTGGGGAAGACAAACGGATTCGCCTGAGAACAGAACTCGCTCTAGATCTGCAAAGTTTATTGATAGCAAAAATGGCACAAACATACACACTCTCTTTGCCGGCCGAGGACCGTGAGCGGTATTTAAAGAGTAAGTAGCCTATTTTTTTTGTCATTAACACACTCACAGTATGACAAACTAGACGATGAGGCCATGTCAAGAGGAGTCGGTGGTTTACTTGGATAATGTTTCACTTGATTTAAGCTATTGACATTGACATAGTTTTGTTGTCAACTAGCTATAAGTTACTAGTTAGAAAGACGAAGCTGGTAGCAGCTACGTGATTATCTCTCACTAGGCACTTGGCTGTTAACTGATTTTACTGTTGAAGTAGTGGCAGGCTAGGACTAAAGTGGACTTGGCTGGTTTCTGCTTGTCACTAATTCAACCCCCCAAACTATCTGTATTTAACATGAAGTAGTGTACTTGCTAGTTACTGGCTTTAATTTCGTTACCATACCAACTAAGCTGCTGCTATTAGCTTCGTCTTTCTAACTAGTATAGCTAACGTTAGTCGACAACTAAACTATGTCAATAGCTTAAATCAAGTGAAATATGATCCAAGTAAACCACCGATGACTCTAGACATGGCCTCATCGTCTAGTTTGTCATACTGTGAGTGTGTTAAAGGGGGAGTAAAATACTTAGTTTCAGTCAATCTCATGTTAATCTTGAGTACCTATAGAGTAATAGTGCGTCCTTCATATCTCCAAAAAGTCTTTAGTTTCATCATATTTATAAAATAAAAATACAGCTTTCCGATTCTATCCGGAAAAAGCCGAGGTCCTTGATTCTGGGCGTGGGCGGAGCTATAGAGTCAAGCGGGAGCATCCACAACATACAAACTGCATCCACTGTTCCAGTAACACTGGGTTCTTTGGGAAGCTGAACAAGGTAAACTTTCCCTCACATCCCAAAACACACTTTTTTGGAGACATTCTTGACATCAACCATTCCTATTTAGCGCTGCTGCTGATGATTTCCGGTAGTAGCGCGTCGATGAGCGCGGTCTTTCTCTCCTCTGGTCGACGTGTGCGTGAACGCGCTTTTCCGAGAGCAATGCTCATATAAGGAGTTCCACTCTGGTCTACGTCATTAGATCTACGATAGAAAAAAATCGGCCGAAACGTGTTGCAATCCGGAATTATGATTTTCAGCACAGAAATTCTCTGTTATTCGTTCACAATAACTTTTCAAACTTTGGCCATTATTAGCATGAGAATCCATCTCTTTAACACTGTAAACAACTCTGAATACATGAAACACCATTGTACCCCCCCTTTAATGACAAAAATATAGGCTACTTACTTGGTGATTCCACAAGATAGTGTAACGTTAGATGTTTGAATAGTCCATATTTGGCCACTGCGTGGGGTCATTAATCCAGTTTTCGACCCTTTCAAAGGGACTCCTCTGTATCCCCATATCCAGTAGCTTCTTTAAATACTGCTCTCGGTCCTCGGCCGGCAAAGAGAGTGTGTATGTTTGTGCCATTTTTGCTATCAAGAAACTTAGAGCGAGTTCTGTTCTCAGGGGAATCCGTTTGTCTTCTCCCAAAAAGGGGCATTACCCTTCGATGACGCAAAAGTAGCGTTGGTCTATTCATTTATGTTGCGACCATTATCCAATAGCCGGTAGGGTTACTTTTATGGTCAATAATTTTCCCAGGAAATCTACTTAACAAAATCATAACTCCTGCCGAGTGTGACGTTCCATGACTGAATAAGACTGAGTCTCCCCATTGCAATTTCCAAAATTTTGTGTCAGCCTCAGTTGAATGGGTTTCTTGCGAAAAAAAAAACACAATTAGCGCTTTGCTCCTTACAGAAAAGAAAAAATAGCCTTACGTTTTACATTATCTTTCAACCCCCTAGTATTTAAAGAAATAAAGGACAACATTTAGGTGATAAGTATAACCTATAAACAATGCACAAAAGAGTGTAAACGATGCGCAGGAATGAGTCATTCCTAAATCTACATGTTTAGTGCAACTAATCCTCTATACACTATAGAGGGAGTAAAGGAAAACTACAAACTGAATAGCTATTGTAACAAAGGTCTATTTAAATATGGAATCTACTTTGTTGTGTTTTTCTTAATTTTGTCAGCCATAAAGCTATTGTTAGTACCATAACAAAAAATATCAAATTATGACCAGCTTTAAAACATTTAAACAGGTAAACATTCAGTATCTGCCATATGCTGGCGTGCAAAAAAATAATAATAATTTGGACTCATCAAATCATCGACCATGCTCCGATCATAACATCGGGTTATTTAACCCCGGATGTTCAGTGATGCATTACCAAACAAAGTGCGGGTAGTGTTGATACTTACATATCGGAGCGTTTTTGTCAACCAAACAATAAAAAAATAAATTTCTCAGTCAAACGTGAGTGCAGGCTGAATTTCTGACAGCCATTCAAATGATAGCAAAACAAGTGTTCAGTTGGAGTCCACTCTCCGGTTGTCGATCAGAGCGTATCCTTCCTTTAAGAATGCCCTTTTACCCGTCTTTCTGGCTTATTGGACCAGTGCCACAGCTTTGCACACGCCTCCCGGTCTTCTTTCTTCGTTCTCATCCCGAACTGAATGATAATTGCTCTCGGTGTGTTATTTGAAGTAGCAGCGTCGCCTTTCCTTCCCAGCCGGTGAACGATGTGTCTACTAGTGATGCGCGGGTCGGCTTTTTTTCCAACCCGCGGGTCCGCATTTATGAAATTATTTGGCCCGCCCCAGCCCGCCCCGCACCACTGTATCTATTTTTACAAACCGCCCCGCCCCGCACCCGCGACCATTAAATAGACATGCGTTGTAATGGAAATGAAAACAGCCTTTATTACAGCCTGAAAGTGCACAAACATCGCCATGTTAACTGACAACAACAGACGATTATGAATATGAATGAAACGAACCATAAATCAGGTCATGTGATAAACATTTTAAACATTTACAAAGCACTTCAGGTAGCCGAAACTGCTGTTGTCTCCTGCTGCAACTATTTCTGAGAACCGGTCCCAAACATTAGATTTAGCAGCCTAACCTTCTTTTCTTTTAATGATGTAAATTCCCGACCTCAATATCTCCCTCACCTCGTCTTCCATCTCCACTTTTATTTCTCCTTATTTTGTAGCTGGCGGTGGGAGCTGTTTGGCGCGCCGCTTTCGTGATATTGTTTGGCGCGCCGCTTTCGTGACATCACGTGAAGCCTGGGCACATCACGCAATATACGTTGCTGCGATCTTCATATTGTAACCTTATCAAATAACCTAATAGAATATGAAAATATATATTCCCAAATATTTAATATAGGCTGACATTTTTTTATTTTGTTTTTAATGACCCGCCCCAACCCGCCCCGCAAATAAAGTGACAATTTCTTTACCCGCCCCGGGTTATGAGACGACCCGCGCATCACTAGTGTCTACGGTGTCTCGCAGCCGCTCCACAGACATTGGAACAACTCTTGTCAGTATCCCGATGACAACTTCTCTCGTGTCCTCACCATAATTTCAGGGAGACACAATCATCCTCAGATTCCACCTTCTTTTATATCGGGTTTGCTCTGCACATGCTTCTTTTAACAAGCTGTTTTCTCTCTAAAGGCCTCCTATTTTTTTCTGAAGCACGCAGATTTCTTCTCGGTTTTCTTTAGTTGCTTCAATACGTCTTTCGGTTAGGTTTTCCACCAGCCTACATAGCATGATTTTTGCCAGGACCTTGCCTGTGACAGCTAGCAGCGATATACCTCGACTGTTGCTACAAATAGTTTTTTCACCCTTGTTTTTATATAAAGTGACTATGTTTGCATCCCTCCATTGTTGCGGGACACACTCCTGTTCCCAGACCTGCAGGATGTATGGATGAATCATCCCGTTACACAGGTAGCCACCCTGTTTAAGGAGCTCCGCTCGGATGCCGTCATTGCCAGGGGACTTATTCTTTTTGATGGAGTTGATCGCTGCTAGCACCTCTAGAAATGTTGGAAGATGTTCAAGAGCTTGGATTGGTGGTCGATTTGGTAGCTCCTCCAAGATGCAATTGGCG
Source organism: Phoxinus dragarum (assembly GCA_033366665.1). Classification (NCBI taxonomy): domain Eukaryota; kingdom Metazoa; phylum Chordata; class Actinopteri; order Cypriniformes; family Leuciscidae; genus Phoxinus; species Phoxinus dragarum. The sequence continues at coordinate 95,490 of JARPMJ010001945.1, forward strand.
ACTGGTGGTTAAGGAGGACTTCAAAATATTCAGCCCACCTTGCCAAGGTCTGTTTCCTGTCTTTTAAAATTGTAAGCCCATCTGCTGTTTTTAAAGGTGTAATAGAACAATTCCTATATGTTTTTTAATGAGTTGTAGAAGTTATACTTACACTAGTTTATCACATTTCAAGGACTAAAAATAAACTTTTTACCGGAGTCTGCGAAAGTGCTACCACTCACTCCGCCATCTTGAGACTATCTTATTCTCACTGTAAATAAAATATGGAGCTTTGCAGCGTCTCGGACATGAAGTTTAATTCGCTTTCTAAAAATGCGGCGCCAAATTTAAAATAGTCTACGGTCATTTAAAAACATGTCTCTGGGCTTTTTGCGTTTTTCCTCTTCACTGACTGCGTCTCGATTTTAACACATGAATGTCTCTTAACTGATTGAAAGATAAACAGCGCATTCTTATATCAGTGTTGTTATTGTGTAAGCAGACAGATTTCCTCAAACATTACGTTTAACAACATTAATAGTGAGCCAAAGACAGCAAGGTTTCAACTGAACTATCCATGAGTTCAAAAACAGATTATAGATTATTATGTGAGCCAAAATTAAACTTTACAACATTTTCTAAATGTGCTGCTGTAATTTATGCAACAGTTTTAGTGGCAGAAATGACTATAGTTTTATGTACATCTCATCTGAATGACAAACTATTCCTTTGTCTCTATTTTGCACACATTCCCACATCAACCTTTAATTCACTAAAACTGTGGATAATCTAGAGTGATTGTGAGTGTGATGATCATCTGCTAAATGAGCAACAACGACCACAATTCACTACTTCAGTCAGTGAAGCTCCCACAGCCGTTCATGAGAGTTTAAATGCTGGGAATATTCCCATCTTCCCACAGGAGAAGAAGAAGCAAGCAGGAGGAATTACTCCAGGAGAAACTACAGACATACTATTGTAAAGATGGAGATTAAGGAAGAACCCTGCAGAATAAAAGATGAAGATACAGAGGAACAAATAGGTTGGTGTTTTCCTTCATTCTCTTTAATGACTGATGAGGAACATTAAGATGAAAACTGAAAAAAGAATAAAATATTTGCTTAATTGTGACTCACCTAGTATATTTATTGTTTTCATTTCTCCTTTATTTTAATATTGAAAATTTGATATGTTGATTTTAGACCCAATGGAAGTGAATGGAGGCATACAACATCAGTTTAAAAAAACTCAGCATTTCAAAAATGAAGATGGAAACACAATCATTCAACAGACTGAAAAGTGTTTCACACAAAAACGAGCTAAAAAAACTGGAGAAGGATCTTTCACCTGCTCTGAGTGTGGAAAGACTTGCACACGAAAATCAGGCCTTGAGAGACACATGAGGATTCACACTGGAGAAAAACCGTTCACATGCACTCAGTGTGGAAAGAGTTTCATTCAGAAAAGAGCTCTCAATGATCATCTGCGCTGTCACTCTGGAGTGAGATCATTCAGCTGTGATCAGTGTGAGAAAACATTTGTTTATTCATCAAACTTAAGATCACACCTTAAAGTTCATTCTGGTGTGAAGCCTCACTTTTGCTCTTTTTGTGGAAAGAGTTTTACACTACTGCAGACTTTAAAAGTTCATGAGAGTATTCATACTGGTGTGAGACCTTATGTGTGCTCTGACTGTGGGAAGACCTTCATTACATCCAGCAACATGAAAACACACCAGAGAATTCACACTGGAGAGAAACCGTACAAGTGTTCATACTGTGGAAAGAGTTTCTCTCAGTTAGCAACCATGAAAGATCATGAGAGAGTTCATACTGGAGAGAAGCCGCACCAGTGCTCTTCATGTGGGAAGAGTTTCACCCAATCGTCTAATCTACGGTATCATGAGAAAAATAATTGCCTGAAGTCGTTTAAATGAGCGAAGTTCACATTCATGTCCATGATTTACAAATATTGTACTTGCAAATAATTTGACATTCAGATTGTTTTAATAGAGTGATTAAATCTAAGGGTAAAATTAGTTTTTCTATAAAACATTTGCTGTAACATTTGAACTACTTTACTAAACTTTACTGACCTTCAAACACTTGTTTTGCATTAAAAGATTTCTTACGTTTTTCTGGTGAACTGGTGAGAATTTTTTCTTCTGTTTTTTGTTTAATGTCTAGTCTTCATCTTTTGCAAAGTTACATTGCAAAATGTTTTTTGTTTAAAAAGTAAATAATCATAAAACAGCCTTACAGTGTTGTATTAGGCTGTAAATACATCAAATCTGTCCTGAAGGTCCATCGATCTTATTCAGAGCAGCGCTGTGACGGGTATGAAAGCGAGGCTGTGAGGGAAAGACTTGCTGTGTTTTCATTCATTTCATTGACGTTCTTTTGAAATACAATATAGTCACAATCTATTATGTTTTTTCCTCTAACTGAGCTTATTTCTGTCATTGGTTTGCATTATATGCTTGTTTAAATATGTGCACATATGTTTTTATTATTTTTTAAAATATTTTTTTAGTTGTATTTATTTATCTTTTTTTCATTTAAACGTAAAAGACATTCTTTTTTTGTTTAACTTTTTTCATGAAATTTGATCATGTATGTTTGTTCATAATCTTCATATATTGTGTCCTGGGGCCGTATTCACAAAGCATTTTATCTTACCACTAGGAGTACTCCTAAATCGCACTAAAAGATTTTAGCTAGGAGTGTTCTCTTAAAAGTTATTCACAACGCCTTTCAGACCTACTCTTAGTAAGGAAAAATGACAACTCCTAAACTAAGAGTGAGTCTTCGATGCTATGGATGACGTCAATTATCATGCACGAGCTTCCTCGCAATGATCACGGTGATTGGTTGTTAGATGACAGGGCCATCATGCGAACCATAACACAGACGCACCAAATCATGGAATTACGACATCTAAATCTGTGTCCTACACAAAATAATAATAATAATGTCATCGAAATGCATATATAATGACATGTTTGTGCAGGCCCCAGTGAAGTGTAATTCTAAAAAGGGAGAGAGAGAGAGAGAGAGAGAGAGAGAGAGAGAGAAAAAAGTTGTGAATTAAATTAAATTAAATCAAGGTAGCCTAATACCGTAATGAAAACAGCCACTGGCCTAATAATGAAAAACGACACTTGCATTAACACTTGCTTGGTTAATTGACATCCTATTAGCCTAAATAGACTACTTAAAGCAAGGAAAGATTATGAACTCGCCAAAACGGAAAAGAAAGCCCAACTGACGCAGGATCAGTCACTGCTGCTGGCCCAGTTGGTGCTGAAAAAAAATAATAAAAGGGAAATTCGGCACTGGGATACAACATCGAGAGTTGTGAAGTTTGCATCGAACACAATCTGGGTATTGATGGAGTGGGTTTCCTTTCTATTCACAAACACGTCCTCATCCTGACGTGGTGCAATTATTTATGTGTCGATCCGTCTATAGCAAAGACCACTCCGGGCACACCGGCAATATCCATAAAGCTGGCTTTGTTTCTTTGGAGTTGGCGAATGTCCAAAGGAAAATTTATGAACTGTCGAATAATATGGGGTCTACAGAGTGCATTGATGGATCTGCTACCGATGGCTGGGATATCGCTAGATCGTCGGCATTACACAATTGCATTTTCCCCGTTGCCAGGTAGCGAAGTGTTATCAAACATTTAAATTCGGCACTGATTTGGTTGTTGCGATTAGTTGGCGCTGTTATTGCATCCCTCACAAGATCCACAACAATTCCCTCAAGGTTAAGGCGTGTCTTTGTAATAACTCCGTGTCATTGAGTGTCTCCAACACACTGTGTCGCGCGGCGATTTTAAGACCCGTTGTGAATAGGTCTTAGTGAGTTAGGAGTCCTCTCGACTTCTTTTAAGCTGTCCCAGACTTAGGTGCTACTTTTAGGGCTAAAATGCTTCGTGAATTTAGCCTGGCTAACGCCAGACCCAATTCTCGTTGAGACTTGGGTCTGGGAACCACATGTGCATTTTCTCGTATTTGAGGCGTGGTTTACGAATGCGCCGGCGCCGTTTATTGGGTGCTAAGAATGTCTATCAAATGCGCCTGTACGTAGCTCATAGCCAATTGTTTCCATTATACCAGATGACGTATGTAGAGAAATGGTTTAACGCCAAACGGTGCTCTTTTTTTTAAATAAAATTGCGATCTAAACTACTTAGAACAATATCTAAGGCTGCATCAAAAGGTAGCTTCGCGTCTGCTGCCATGTTGACTCCATAGATATAAACAAACTGCTTAGTTGTGTCGCAAAGATGTCGTCATCGTCTTGCTGCTCCCTCCCCGTTCTGTGATTGGTTCCCTAAACGAGGCGAAAAACAGGTCCATGGTTTCCAGACTGCCTTTCAGCAAGAATAAAATCGCGCTGCGCAAAGGCAGTCTGGGGAAACCCAGGCTATCGTGAATTACTAAATTCTAAAAATGAGCAGTCCTAAAGTTAGGAGTGACACGCCCATTATTTTTAGGAGTTGCTCCTAAATTCGCCAGTTAGGAGCTACTTTTAGCCTTAAAATTCTTTGTGAATACGGCCCCTGATGTCTCAAAAAAAATCATGGAATTGTTTCTAAATTACGATTTGATTGAACATTTGCACCTGGATAATCTAGAGTGATTGTAAGTGTGATGATCATCTGCTAAATGAGCAACAACGACCACAATTCACTCCTTCAGTCAGTGAAGCTCCCACAGCCGTTCATGAGAGTTTAAATGCTGGGAATATTCCCATCTTCCCACAGGAGAAGAAGAAGCAAGCAGGAGGAATTACTCCAGGAGAAACTACGGACATACTATTGTAAAGATGGAGATTAAGGAAGAACCCTGCAGAATAAAAGATGAAGATACAGAGGAACAAATAGGTTGGTGTATTCCTTCATTCTCTTTAATGACTGATGAGGAACATTAAGATGAAAACTGAAAAAAATTACTAAATGTTTTGCTTAATTGTGACTCACCTAGTATATTTAATGTTCTCATTTCTAATTCTTTTCTTGAATTTTGAAAATTTGATATGTTGATTTTAGACCCGATGGAAGTGAATGAAGACCAACAACATCACTTTCAAAATCCTCACAATTTTACAAATGAAGATGAAAACACTGTAATTTCAGAGACTCGTTTCACACAAAAACAAGCTGGAAAATCTGGAGTCAAAGGATCTTTCACCTGCACTGAGTGTGGAAAGAGTTTCAAGCATAAAGGAAACCTTAATGTACACATGAAAATTCACACTGGAGAAAAACCGTTCACATGCTCTCAGTGTGGAAAGAGTTTCAGTTCTAAAAGTAAACTCAATGATCATCTGCGCTGTCACTCTGGAGTGAGATCATTCAGCTGTGATCAGTGTGAGAAAACATTTGTTGCGAAATCATACTTAAGACAACACCTTAATGTTCATACTGGTGTGAAGCCTCACTTTTGTTCTTTTTGTGGAAAGAGTTTTTCACGACTGCAAAATTTAAAAGTGCATGAGAGTATTCATACTGGTCTGAGACCTTATGTGTGCTCTGACTGTGGGAAGAGCTTTATTACATTCAGCCACTTAAAATCACATCAGAGAGTTCATACTGGAGAGAAACCGCACCAGTGCTCTTCATGTGGAAAGAGTTTCAGAAATTCATTTAATCTACGGTCTCATGAGAGAAAGCATTGCCCGAAGTCGTCTAAATGAGCAAAGTTCACATTGACGTCCATGATTTACAAATATCGTACTTACAAATAATTTGACATTCATATTGTTTTAATAGAGTAATTAATTCAAGGGTTCATCAATGGCAATTATTGTTGAAAACTGTAAAAATACTATTTCTCAACTGTCTCAATACAATGTAACTGTCCTCAAAATCTTTTTTTATAGACAGAATCCAACAAAGTCTGTTACAATAATAATGATGTACTGGCGCTCGTTGTATATGTGTGCATGCAATGTATTTTTCCCCTCAGGGCTTGCTGTAGATAGGCACTGGAGTGTCGCGGGGTTTTGGGAGTTAGTGATCTGATGTGTGGTATAATAAAGTGGACAAGAGTTCAAACAGCTATCGTTTATTATTTTATTATTTCTGTTAGTGTTAGGCGAACCCTGTACGAACGCTCGTTACATTATTAAAACCATATCAATAAAATTGAAGTCTATTTTCTTCACTGAAGTCTCCCCACCCAACATGGTATATTTTCTTATAAAGACCAATACCATCTCCAAAGAACTTAGAGCAGAGCGCACGCCATCTTTGCATAAGACGGGGAAGATTTTAAAACAAGCCGTTCATTCATAAATTCGCAAGATCGCTGTGAAAATACAGACCGGAAGACAACGAGTGCAGCGCTGAAAAGGGGCGGGGCTACATAAGGCCTATAGGCTGGTGAAAATCGGGCCGACTCATCTTTGCCTTATATAAGATCATGACTAGCTGCTACGTCAAGTGCATAGACAGTATATAAACTGGACACAGCGACCCCATAAATTTCAACGGAGAAAAGTGAAGCCCATTAGAAGCACTCACTTAAAATAGTCTACGGTTATTTAAAAACATGTCTCTGGGCTTTTTACGTTTTTTTCCTCTTCACTGACCGCGTCTCGTTTTTAACATGTGAATGTCTCTTAACTGATTGAAAGATAAACAGCGCATTTTTATATCAGTGTTGTTATTGTGTAAGCAGACAGATTTCCTCAAACATTACGTTTAACAACATTAATAGTGAGCCAGTTAGTCAGTTAGTCAGTGCCACAGTTAGTCGGTGCCACAGTTAATCGGTGCCACAGTTAGTCGGTGCTACAGTTAGTCGGTGCTACAGTTAGTCAGTGCCACAGTTAGTCAGTGCCACAGTTAGTCAGTGCCACAGTTAGTCGGTGCTACAGTTAGTCAGTGCCACAGTTAGTCAGTGCTACAGTTAGTCAGTTCCACAGTTAGTCAGTTCCACAGTTAGTCAGTTCCACAGTTCCACAGTTAGTCAGTGCCACAGTTAGTCAGTGCCACAGTTAGTCGGTGCCACAGTTAGTCGGTGCCACAGTTAGTCGGTGCCACAGTTAGTCAGTGCCACAGTTAGTCAGTTCCACAGTTAGTCAGTGCCACAGTTAGTCAGTGCCACAGTTAGTCAGTGCCACAGTTAGTCGGTGCCACAGTTAGTCGGTGCCACAGTTAGTCAGTGCCACAGTTAGTCAGTGCCACAGTTAGTCAGTGCCACAGTTAGTCAGTGCTACAGTTAGTCAGTGCTACAGTTAGTCAGTGCCACAGTTAGTCAGTGCCACAGTTAGTCAGTGCCACAGTTAGTCAGTGCTACAGTTAGTCAGTGCCACAGTTAGTCAGCCACAGTTAGTCGGTGCCACAGTTAGTCAGTGCTACAGTTAGTCAGTGCCACAGTTAGTCAGCCACAGTTAGTCGGTGCCACAGTTAGTCAGTGCTACAGTTAGTCAGTGCCACAGTTAGTCAGTTCCACAGTTAGTCAGTGCCACAGTTAGTCAGTGCCACAGTTAGTCAGTGCTACAGTTAGTCAGTGCTACAGTTAGTCAGTGCTACAGTTAGTCAGTGCCACAGTTAGTCAGTGCCACAGTTAGTCAGTGCCACAGTTAGTCAGTGCTACAGTTAGTCAGTGCCACAGTTAGTCAGCCACAGTTAGTCGGTGCCACAGTTAGTCAGTGCCACAGTTAGTCGGTGCCACAGTTAGTCGGTGCCACAGTTAGTCGGGTGCCACAGTTAGTCGGTGCCACAGTTAGTCGGTGCCACAGTTTGTCGGTGCTACAGTTAGTCAGTGCCACAGTTAGTCAGTGCCACAGTTAGTCAGTTCCACAGTTAGTCAGTGCCACAGTTTAGTCAGTGCCACAGTTAGTCAGTGCCACAGTTAGTCAGTGCCACAGTTAGTCAGTGCCACAGTTAGTCAGTGCCACAGTTAGTCAGTGCCACAGTTAGTCAGTGCCACAGTTAGTCAGTTCCACAGTTAGTCAGTGCCACAGTTAGTCAGTGCCACAGTTAGTCAGTGCCACAGTTAGTCAGTGCCACAGTTAGTCAGTGCCACAGTTAGTCACGTTAGTCGGTTGCCACAGTTAGTCACGTTAGTCGGTGCCACAGTTAGTCGGTGCCACAGTTAGTCGGTGCCACAGTTAGTCGGTGCCACAGTTAGTCGGTGCCACAGTTAGTCGGGTGCCACAGTTAGTCAGTGCCACAGTTAGTCAGTGCCAACAGTTAGTCAGTGCCACAGTTCGTCAGCCACAGTTAGTCGGTGCCACAGTTAGTCAGTGCCACAGTTAGTCAGTGCTACAGTTAGTCAGTGCCACAGTTAGTCAGTGCCACAGTTAGTCAGTGCTACAGTTAGTCAGTGCCACAGTTAGTCAGTGCTACAGTTAGTCAGTGCCACAGTTAGTCAGCCACAGTTAGTCGGTGCCACAGTTAGTCAGTGCCACAGTTAGTCAGTGCCACAGTTAGTCAGTGCCACAGTTAGTCAGCCACAGTTAGTCGGTGCCACAGTTTGTCGGTGCCACAGTTTGTCAGTGCCACAGTTAGTCAGTGCCCACAGTTAGTCAGTGCCACAGTTAGTCAGTGCTACAGTTAGTCAGTGCCACAGTTAGTCAGTGTCACAGTTAGTCAGTGCCACAGTTAGTCGGTGCCACAGTTAGTCAGTGCTACAGTTAGTCAGTGCCACAGTTAGTCAGCCACAGTTAGTCAGTGCCACAGTTAGTCAGTGCTACAGTTAGTCAGTGCCACAGTTAGTCAGTGCCACAGTTAGTCAGTGCTACAGTTAGTCAGTGCCACAGTTAGTCAGTTCCACAGTTAGTCAGTGCCACAGTTAGTCAGTGCCACAGTTAGTCAGTGCTACAGTTAGTCAGTTCCACAGTTAGTCAGTGCCACAGTTAGTCAGTGCCACAGTTAGTCAGTGCCACAGTTAGTCGGTGCCACAGTTAGTCGGTGCCACAGTTAGTCGGTGCCACAGTTAGTCAGTGCCACAGTTAGTCAGTGCTACAGTTAGTCAGTGCTACAGTTAGTCAGTGCTACAGTTAGTCAGTGCCACAGTTAGTCAGTGCCACAGTTAGTCAGTGCCACAGTTAGTCAGTGCCACAGTTAGTCAGTGCTACAGTTAGTCAGTTCCACAGTTAGTCAGTGCCACAGTTAGTCAGTGCCACAGTTAGTCAGTGCTACAGTTAGTCAGTGCTACAGTTAGTCAGTGCTACAGTTAGTCAGTGCCACAGTTAGTCAGTGCCACAGTTAGTCAGTGCTACAGTTAGTCAGTGCCACAGTTAGTCAGCCACAGTTAGGTCGGTGCCACAGTTAGTCAGTGCCACAGTTAGTCGGTTGCCACAGTTAGTCGGTGCCACAGTTAGTCGGTTGCCACAGTTAGTCGGTGCCACAGTTTTGTCGGTGCCACAGTTAGTCAGTGCAACAGTTAGTCAGTGCCACAGTTAGTCAGTGCCACAGTTAGTCAGTGCCACAGTTAGTCAGTGCCACAGTTAGTCGAGTGCCACAGTTAGTTCAGTGCCCACAGTTAGTCAGTGCCACAGTTAGTCAGTGCTACAGTTAGTCAGTGCCACAGTTAGTCAGTGCCACAGTTAGTCAGTGCCACAGTTTAGTCAGTGCCACAGTTAGTCAGTGCCACAGTTAGTCAGTGCTACAGTTAGTCAGTGCCACAGTTAGTCAGTGCCACAGTTAGTCAGTGCCACAGTTAGTCAGTGCTATAAAACTATATGTTATATTATGAACTATGTGCAATATAGTTTAAACTAGGCCTAATAGTCAAGATTGACGTTCTTTTGAAATACAATATAGTCACTTTTCTATTTTCTCTTCTAACTGATCTTATTTCTGTCATTGGTTTGCATTACATGCTTGTTTAAATATGTGCACATATGTTTTTATTAGTTTTTTAATATTTTTTTAGTTCTATTTATTTATCTCTTTTTCATTTAAACTTAAAAGGCATGAGTTTTTTGGTTTAACTTTTTTTCATGAAGTTTCATGTATGTTTGTTCATAATCTTCATATATTGTGTCCTGATGTCTCAAAAAAAAATCATGGAATTGTTTCTAAACGACTATTTGATTGAACATTTGCACCTGGATAATCTAGAGTGATTGTAAGTGTGATGATCATCTGCTAAATGAGCAACAACGACCACAATTCACTCCTTCAGTCAGTGAAGCTCCCACAGCCGTTCATGAGAGTTTAAATGCTGGGAATATTCCCATCTTCCCACAGGAGAAGAAGAAGCAAGCAGGAGGAATTACTCCAGGAGAAACTACGGACATACTATTGTAAAGATGGAGATTAAGGAAGAACCCTGCAGAATAAAAGATGAAGATACAGAGGAACAAATAGGTTGGTGTTTTCCTTCATTTTTAATGACTGATGAGGAACATTAAGATGAATACTGAAAAAAAATTACTAAATGTTTTGCTTAATTGTGACTCGTCTAGTATATTTAATGTTCTCATTTCTAATTCTTTTCTTGAATTTTGAAAATTTGATATGTTGATTTTAGACTCGATGGAAGTGAATGAAGACCAACAACATCACTTTCAAAATCCTCACAATTTTACAAATGAAGATGAAAACACTGTAATTTCAGAGACTCGTTTCACACAAAAACAAGCTGGAAAATCTGGAGTCAAAGGATCTTTCACCTGCACTCAGTGTGGAAAGAGTTTCAAGCATAAAGGAAACCTGAATGTACACATGAAAATTCACACTGGAGAAAAACCGTTCACATGCACTCAGTGTGGAAAGAGTTTTCCGTTCTAAAAGTAAACTCAATGATCATCTGCGCTGTCACTCTGGAGTGAGATCATTCAGCTGTGATCAGTGTGAGAAAACATTTGTTGCGAAATCAAACTTAAAAGCACACCTTAATGTTCATACTGGTGTGAAGCCTCACTTTTGTTCTTTTTGTGGAAAGAGTTTTTCACGGCTGCAAAATTTAAAAGTCCATGAGAGTATTCATACTGGTCTGAGACCTTATGTGTGCTCTGACTGTGGGATGAGCTTTATTACATTCAGCAACTTAAAATCACACCAGAGAATTCACACTGGAGAGAAACCGCACCAGTGCTCTTCATGTGGAAAGAGATTTCAGAAATTCATTTAATCTACGGTCCTCATGAGAGAAAGCATTGCCCGAAGTCGTCTAAATGAGCAAAGTTCACATTGACGTCCATGATTTACAAATATCGTACTTACAAATAATTTGACATTCATATTGTTTTAATAGAGTAATTAATTCAAGGGTTCATCAATGGCAATTATTGTTGAAAACTGTAAAAATACTATTATTTCTCAACTGTCTCAATACAATGTAACTGTCCTCAAAATCTTTTTTATAGACGGAATCCAACAAAGTCTGTTACAATAATAATGATGTACTGGCGCTCGTTGTATATGTGTGCATGCAATGTATTTTTTCCCCTCAGGGCTTGCTGTAGATAGGCATGGGTCATGCGCACTTGGTACTGGAGTGTCACGGGGTTTGGGAGTTAGTGATCTGATGTGTGGTATAATAAAGTGGACAAGAGTTCAAACTGCTATCGTTTATTATTTTATTATTTCTGTTAGTGTTAGGCGAACCCTGTACGAACGCTCGTTACATTATTAAAACCATATCAATAAAATTGAAGTCTATTTTCATCACTGAAGTCTCCCCACCCAACATTGTATATTTTCTTATAAAGACCAATAGCATCTCCAAAGAACTTAGAGCAGAGCGCACGCCATCTTTGCATAAGACGGGGAAGATTTTAAAACAAGCCGTTCATTCATAAATTCGCAAGATCGCTGTGAAAATACAGACCGGAAGACAACGAGTGCAGCACTGAAAAGGGGCGGGGCTACATAAGGCCTATAGACGAATCCGGCGAAACTACTGGAAGTAAAGCGGGCGCCATAACTGAGCTGTTGCTGGGTAGCGTTGCGCCATTGCCTCCTATTGGTTTAGTTGCAACTTGCGTCCACTGGAATAAACAGCCCGCGATTTACGACTGTCACTAACGTGTAACTTTTATAATGTCGAGTGGGAAAACATGTTCCGTTATCAATTGTTTCAGTGGTTGGCAGTACAATTTCAGTTTGGAAGAGTAAACGTTGTGAGTTACATAAAATACCCCGGGGTCGACTGCCCCTGTCCGGTGCCATACGGTTTACACAGATTTCTGTAATGCTTGTTAAACATAGACGGCCCAATCTGCTGGTATTATTAAAGGTTTTAAAATAACAAATTAAATTAAATATAATGCAGTTTTTGTTATAATAATAACAATTATTTAATGACATAAGTAAAAAATATAATAAATATGTAATATAGTGCTCAGCAAAATCTCCTCTCTAGCTATTTTTTCTATTCAATTAACATGCTATGGTCATTAATGGCTTTCCTGAGCTAAATGTAACGTTATGTGACACTGTTCTGCTGTTATATTGACCTCTTTCCATGGTTTAAAAACAATAATTGGTCGATATTATGTATACTTTCTAGCTGTACCTTACCCTTGCCTTTTGCAATGTGAAAATGAGATAAATAATGGACACAAATGAAAAACATGAATTCGTTTATTTGATGTCATTCATTTATTTATTGTTGCCAAATGGACAGATCTTTTTATAGTTTCCTCATTAGCTAACGTTAGCCTAGCTAGCATAGTTATTGCCAAGCTATTTTCATAAATAATCTGTAAGATCGTTTGTACCTTCATCTGTGACTGGAGGCCACTGTCTAACATCATCAACCCAACAAGTCATTCTGCCTGGCTGTAGCTGTCATCGAGGGTGCGTTATCACGGAGGTTTGTTTACATACCGGTAACAGCTCAGTAATGGCGTCGCCACAAGATGGCAGCCTACACAGAACGCTCGTCGGATTCGTCTATAGGCTGGTGAAAATCGGGCCGACTCATCTTTGCCTTATATAAGATCATGACTAGCTGCTACGTCAAGTGCATAGACAGTATATAAACTGGACACAGCGACCCCATAAGTTTCAACGGAGAAAAGTGAAGCCCATTAGAAGCACTCACTTCCTGATGGCTGGGCGAACTGCTCAGACTCAAACTGAGCTTGACGACTGTAGATGTGACGTGAGCAACCTGTCAGACAGCTGTCAGTCTTCTAGTAGCTGTGCCGAGAGAAATCTGAATCATTCCCTTCCGAATCTCGCAGAGACGGAGAGCGTGAGCATTAGCTGTCCATGAGCTAGCAGCGGGAGCAACTTTATCACTCTCTGTGCGCTTCTCCCTTGACTTTATGCTCCACGTCCCCCCGATTGCTTGCGAGCTTCTCTGCCGGTCTATACGGTAATTTCTCGACTGTGCGACAGAGTCGAGTGGTTATGACGCAATCGTTAGCCTATTTTTACAAAAACTGCTTCTACGGGGCCATAACGTAAGATACAAGGTAATGGAGCCTTTTATACATTGTCGTGTTTCTTTAGAAATAAATAATGGACAAATGAAGTCTTTAAATAAACGCCTCAGATGTAAAGTTATTCGCTGTCAAAGTGACGCAAATATACTTTTAATATTGTTTATATGTCTATGTGGTGTTTTTTAAAAATATGCTTTAAGGGAAGCCATGTGCAAATTCATAAGTCAACACCATTGCTGAGTATTTTCACGGTTTGAAATTCAGCGTGACCCTCACAGTGCATTATGGGTATTCTCTAGTCGTTGAGCGTATATCGGTTGTACACTCGTTATTGCAGTGCATTGAGGGATTGAATGAGTTCACTCGATGTGCACTTCTGTTCGGACAGATAATGCAGCCAAATAGTGCCCTATTAAGGGTATAGGAGGTGGTTTCGGACACAGCCATGGGTTACTGATAAATGCAGTGTAAAATGGCGACCTCGTCTGGTGAACTTGAGAACTGACAAACCTGAATTTGGCCATGTGACCATGAACCAACTGAACTACCCTGCTTGCAGACAGTGAATTGTGAAATATTTATATTAAGATCTATATCTGTATTGTATGGTTAATATTACAAAACAGATCCAGATCATATTTCAAAAATCACAGAAATTTTTTTGGAAGAGACTTTTATTGAAATGGACTTACACTGCATTTAAGTTATAGCTATTTGATCAGTTCATGGGAATCAAACCTTGCGAATTGAAAATGCCATGCATTTTTCACATTACATTTTTTGTCAGGATTACCAGAATGAGAATACAGTGAGAACACTATATAAAACTGCATTATACAAGCACCAGCTCTAAAAGATATGGGTAATTCAGGATAATGGGGACATTCTTTCCCAGTCATCTCAATGGCAAATGTGTCCCAATTGACCAGAATTCACCTCTATGCATTGGAAGTTCTGTCTTTTTGTTTTCTTCACTTTTGTCACCTTTGGCTTTTGGGATGCTTAGTTGGGGACATTTATATTTAATATTCAACAATATTATTGATCTGCCTGCACTGACACCATTATATGAGAACTGAACTTAGCTGGACGATGACATCAACGGTTTTCTCCAGAGCGGCTATATTAACTAAACTGTACATGCATCAGTATTGCAAAAAGTGCTTTATAAATAAAGGTGACTTGATTTTGCACTATGTAGATTTTTTTTAAATATTACAACTATATGTATTACAGAATATAAAGGTTTGAATTAATACGTTTAAGCTATTCAATAATAGATGCTTAGTTAAAAAAAACACAATTTACTGGAAAACATATAGTCTAGGCTATACACACCCCACCCAGTAGTCTCTCACAAAACAACAGATTATTACACACGCCGAGCTCACTGTTTTTAAGTGACGGACACGCCCCGCCCATCATGTATGTGGGCGGCTCACTTCAAAGGCTCTGTTTTGAGTTGTGGGCGGAGCGTTGTGTGACGCTGACCAATCAGAAGCCTCTTCTCCTCCGCGAGTCCACAGCGCCGCGCCCCAGTCTGTGAGACGCGCACCGACAGAAACAAACGGTTGCAGAAAGAAACAGTGGACACAAACCCACTAACGGAGAAAAACATTAAGCTCCCCGCCTGTCCCCGAGTCGCTGTGGATTCCAGCCGCACATTTAAACCCAAAAATCGCGTAAGTTTGTTTTCTACTTTCCTTTTCACTCTGGATTATTCTCCCCAGGGTTTTAGTCGCGCGGCCTCAGCGTTAGCGAGCGAGCTAGTGGCGTTAACGCTCGCTTTCTGCAGGGCGAACTCGTTTGTCGTATATGTTCTGATATTTCTTGTGATTTAGAGGTCACTTGAGCGTTTTCTGCCACAATCGGGACTCTCGGTAACGTTTGTTATGCTGTAGAAAGAGGAGAGCGCATTCGCGCGCGCGCGCGTGCACCGGACAGGGCCACTGCAACTCTGCACGCGCACAAATGAAAATACTAAAGTCTTTGTCACTTTTAAAGTTGGAAATATGTTGTGCTCTGCAAAATGTGGTAATCCTTGTTGCATGTATTTGACATTAGACAGAATGTCGATAACGCATCTTATTTTCATTGGTTTTTAAAGTGATATTGCTTATGTTAATCTACAATATTAATATATAAAATTCAAAATATAATTCCTGTGTGAAATGAAAATGTGCACTTTCAACTCGGAAGGGACACCAAGTGGCCATCCAGACAGTTATAGACCGTGTCTGGCTGATATGTCAGTTTATCATGGGTTAATCACTAGTTATTATTATTATTATAATGATCATAAGGCGTCTTGTGTTGTGGGTTGTGTGTGTTTTTGAGCTGGTCACAGATTGGGCTCATGTTTGTGTCACTGGTGTTTCTGACAGTCTGTCAGTCAGAGAAAGAGAGACTGAAGCGTCTGTTTGTACCATAAGGGCATTGCAGATCTTTCTAGTAGCTTATTGCGTGATTAAAACCGTGGCAATATCAATATGATACATAATCAATAAGCAGTTAAGTTACTATTGATCATGATCAAAATAATTGTTCTGCCAATTAATGATGTTATTGTTTTTTTTAGTATCATACCTTTCATGCAGTGTGTAATAAAGCTGTTTGTGACTGTAAAAGATCAGCAAAGTTTTAAATATAATTGTGCACAACAAATATAGGCCTAGTTATTGTCTTCAAAAATAAATAATCGATTCTAAACTACTGAAACGAGTCAGTTTTTCCAGTCTCATTCATTACAAATCTAGTATGTTTGTAACTAATTTGCATAATGCCAGTCTGTGGTTTTCATTGGCTGAACAGCGTCTCTTAGCCCCGCCCTCAAACACTGTCGTGTATCTGACACTGGAAGAGTTTGGTTCGTGTTGTTCATGTCGAGAAGACGCTGTTTTCTGCTGACGAAGCAAATCCACTTTGATGAGATCGATACGGTAAAACCCACGCCATGGTTACTGTTCGTATCACCGTGATCAAGAGCTGAGAGTCAGATATGATAATAGGCATTTAGTTTCCAAAGTGCTCTGTAAGCGGTCGACCAATCATAACCGACTGGGACAACTGACCAATCAGAGCAGAGCAGCTCTCAGAAAGGCGGGGTTTAGAGAGACTGAATTTTCAAACAAATAGTTTCAGACTATGAGAAATGAGGTGCAAAATTACAATTGAAACGAAAGATTATGTGAAATTAAAGCGTTTTATGGCCTTGTACGCACTCCAGAACAAAATTAGGAACCTTTAAAATAGCATAATTTGGGCAGTTTAATGTAGAATGAGTGTGTGTGTTACATATTACAATGATTTTGAACGTGGCTCATTCAATCAGGAGTTTAGTGTTGAAGTGTCTGATTTATCTTCAATAGCAGTGCGACGGTGAAACCCGAGATTGAGACTCAGTCTCTCGCCCGTGACCCTCTAGAGGGACGCAAATGTGTTTCTCATTTCCATCTCACGTTGTTTAACTTTTTCCCCTCTTCCTCTCTCCTCCCTTTCGGTTGCTCAAATTTTCATGTGTGTAATGCTTGTTGCTTTAAACAGGAAACAGTTTGTGTAGCGTCTAGCGTGTGTGTGTGTGTGTGTTCAGCTGTTTGCTAAGCGTTTGTTTTGCACAGTATAAAAACTACATTGCAGTAAAACAAGGCTCTCTTCCAACGCCTAAACCTCCGTGGGCAGCATTTTAAAGCACAATCCGACACACAGGCTTATTTGAAATGTTTGCAGAGTGATTATTCTGCTTTTTTTGAGCCAAATTATTAGGCAGAATTGCATACTTGAGAGAGAAAAAAATCCCATAATGCATTGTGACTAGGGCTGGGTATTGGCAAGGGCCTCACGATATGATACATGGGTCACGATACATATTGTGATATATTGCAATAAAAAATTGTTTTAATCAAAAAAGAAAAAAAAAAGAAAATAGAGCTGAATATATAACTTGCTATGTACCACTGGGGTATTTAGGTAGGCTATGTGTATCAAATTATATTGATAACTCGGCAGACAAAAACACTGTGAAATCCATCCATGGTGGACAGAGAAATGTTGGTTATCAAAATACTTTCATAAGCAATATTTAGCTTTTTATGTTAAAGACACTATTGATACCGTGAGAAATTTACATTCTCAGGAAAATAGCCGCTTATCAGTTAATCGTTAATCGATCGATAAGGTCAATCAACTAATGATTAATGAATTAATCGATAATTTGCATCCCTACATTCAATAACAAAAAAGAGTTAACTTATAAGTAGGGCTGCATAACGATTAATCGCAACTAATCGTTTGCAGAATAAAAGTTTTTGTTTACATCATGTGTGTGTGTACTGTGTAAAATAATTATGTATTTATAAATACACACACATGCATGTATATATTTACATGTTTATATACATTATATATAATAATAAATACTTAATATATAAATAGATTTTTTTCTTAAAATTATACATGCATGTTTATGTATTTATATATATTATTATTATACACAGTACACACACATATATGATGTAAACAAAAACTTTTATTCTGCAAACGATTAGTTGCGATTAATCGTTATGCAGCCCTAAAGCAGATAAATAATCGTATAATAGCCTATACTATAGACAGCAGGGCGTCTCACTCGTTAGAACAGAGCCCATATGTTTATGATTGATAATTCAGCAATATGTGTTTTGTTTCTAAACTGATTTTAGAGTTGTAGAATATTTGATCAGGCAAAGAGCTGTATTTTATTTTAGCAGTCCAGTGGTGTTATTTGAAATATTAGCATCGCTTAATGAATATTGTTTGTAGGGGTCCATCATTGTTTGGTGAATGTGAGGCATGTAGTGTATGTGCAGTATTCAGATCTACTGGCCCACGGCCACATTTAGACCCGCCGTGTGCCAGGAGTAATGCAGACGACCAGTGCCATGGCATTCCACACACACACACACACACACACACACACACACACACACACACACACACACACACACACACACACACACACACACACACACACACACACACACACACACACACACACACCAAGTGATTAGTTTGAGATGTTAAACAGCTGGTGTGTGGTTACAGTTTTCAGGCAACCTTTGTTAATGTACAGATTCCAGATAACATTTCAGGGCAAGTTAGGGTAATTCACAGCTCTCTGAATATATATATATATATATTATTATTATTATTATTATTTTATTTTTTTTCTGCATAGTTCAGTTTTTTTGTCTGCTGCCTGTAAATTTAATTCTGGCATGATAAAATATTAAACTCCGATAAATATTTCAGCCTAGTAGGGATGCACAATATATCGGCCACTACATCAGTAACGGCCAATGTTTATTTTTAATGTTATTGGCCCGATAAGAACATTTTACTGATAAATAATGCATTATTTCCTCCAGCTGAGACGCTTCAGATGTGCACTGTTCGCCACGGTGGTTTTAAATTGCTTGAAATATGATTGGAATCACTTCAAAAGGGAAAATACGGTTCAGTGCAACATGTCCAGCTCAAGTCTGTCATATAAGCTACATAATTATGATGAGAACATTATAATTGTGTGTTTTGGACATTCATTTTAATGGTGAGACTTTTGTTTTTGAAAATCAAGCTCTCAAAAATTATAGAAAAATGTATTTATCGGTCGAAATAGCGGATATCGGCTTTCAAATATCTAGAATTATCGTATCGGCCGAAATGTTCATATCGGTGCATCCCTATTTCAGGCCTATTTATTTATTTAGCAAGTTGGAAGGTAACAGTCATATAATCCTAATAGCACATTTTCCCTTAATTGGCTCCAATCTGAAGAGTTTTGGCTGGTGAATAATATGAGGAATAGGCCCAAGCATTGAAGTGTGGCTTGTAGGTGGCAATTTTGCTTATACTACGGCGCTGTTGAATGCTTGATTCTGATTGGCTGATGAGCATTTTTAGGTGTGCAATTATTTTGCTGCTAAGGTTCTTACAGCCTACAACTGCAAAATAAGCCAAAACCCACTAGGGCTGTGCGATATTGAAGAAAAATGCGATATGCGATAACTCATTAAATAATGCGATATTCGATATGCGATACGATAATGCTTAAAGTGTGTAAAATAAACTTAAATTAACTTTAAAATATATTTAAAATGATATAACATACATGTGTTTCACATTCTTTTTATGACAAGAAAACATCCTTATAACTTCTGAAAGTGAACATCAGTGTTTTACTGTAGCATAAGAAGTGTTATTTTAACATCAGTGTAAACCACAGGGTTTCAGGTTATCCTACATTAGCTTTATTTAATAAAAGATACTGAATCATAAAATGTAAAAATAAAACATTGCTTAGTTTTCACTGTATGAATTAAATATATCCTGATACTTATTAAAGCTACAAAACTTTGTCTTTTGTTCATGACCCCAGTTATTGCAAGCTGTTGCGATATGCATATCACGATATATACATTTGCGATATTTCGATGATTTCGATATATTGCGCAGCCCTAAAACCCACAAAGACATTGACCAACCAACATTGACTCAGCCTGCTGCTCAATCCCACACACACACACACACACACACACACGATCACTGCTCCACACCCTCCCTCACATCTGTGAAGTGTTACGGGTGAGATAATTCACACACTTCTCTTCTGGAAACTAGGTCAATGAGGAAGTTCCTCGTGAGTTAAATTCACGCAGCTTAAATAAAGATTCAATACTTTTACGAGACACAGAAGGTCTATCAGATCCTAGAATTGATGCGTTGAGTGGTTTGGTTCTTAACTTTGGTGTTTTATTGTTTGTTTGTTTGTTTACACGCCCATTTCTTGAGTCTTTTTCAAATCTGATGGTGAAGTATGATTGGTCAGATCACCTGTCAATCAAGCTGAATATCTTGAATATCACTGCTTTAAACTACGGTATTGTGGTGGTTGTTGCTGGCCTGCATTTTATTTTTAATATGCTCTAATGATGTGAATCTGACCGTCATTAAATCATGAGGGATTTAACCTGCTAACTTAAACAGTGCCTTTTGCAACTAAAGAGATTTTCTTGTGTAGTTCAGACCTCTGAGAACCTCACGACTGTCTCTCTCTCATGCGGTCTTTCTCTCTCCATATGAAAGACACACACTTCCTCCAACTCTGCAGGTGTTCCAGTGTTTTATGCCTTTATAAACTGATCGCTTGGTTTGTTTGGCTGGCTTGAGTCACGACAGACTCTCTCTGATCGCCTGCTGTCCGGTTCAACGTCTGCCAGGGAGTTCTGGAGCCGGTTTTGGCCGGTTCGGATGGGCTTTGGCCTTCATTGGAGCCGGCTGGTGGGCTGACATGGATTTGACTGCCATTTAGAAACTGTCAAAACGCCATTATTGATGCAGGAAACTCATGCAGCGAGATCTGGCTCATTCACAATGGTTTTACAGGACTTTCAAGTTTCGAGTTTTCTCGTTATCTCCATGGAATTTGTTCAGATGTTGTTTAGACGTCGGTGTTGTAATCAATGTTGTTGACTCGGTAGTGAAACTTTCCAGATGTTTCCAGAGGGGAAAACCAAAGATAAAATGACCATGGGGTGCTGCTGAGAGGTGGTAAAAAGTCAAAGATAATAAACCTGTAAAGCATCCAGGAGTGAGCTGTGCAAAGTGTTTCAGTGAGTGGGCAGAAAACAGGACAGGAGTCACCGTATACTATTACATAATCCTACAGGTTTCCATGGAAATGTGTTTTGTTCCCATAGCGACTACATTCATGCCTACACATCTCTGTGCTCTTAACTTAACAAGCTTAATATAACGCTATAATAGAAATATCTGTGCTATAAACATCACTTCTGTCTGATATGATGATCATTTTTCTGTTAAATGAGCTCAGAAAAAAAAAAAGTATTTCTAAAAGTTTATCTGATTTTATTTTGCCTGAAAATGGTGTGTTTGTCCACAGTTTTTTGGGGGAAACTGCATATTATGGCACATTTTCAGGCAAACAGTAAATGGATCGGTTAAAATAATAGTTTCTATCAACATGTGAAATGATCCAGGTATTAAAATAAACAGGCTTGTTTACATTTGATGAGATTCAAATCTGCATAACAAACTCACTGTGGAAGTTGCACAACCAGGAAATGCAAATTTGCAACAGCGCATGCACAAAATGTTAAATATCCAAAAAATGTGTTTGAATTTTTCTAAGAATAATAGACAATTAAATGTCTTTCATTTCATTTATTTATAAAGCACAAATAAACACAACAGAAGTTGACCACTGTGCTGTACAAATTAAGAAATATAAAACAAACCACACACATGAATAACAGACAATAAAACACTATAGTTAAGGTTGGGGATATTCAATTTAATGAATCAATCAATATTACTATTGATTAGCATTACCAAACATGGACGTTTTATTATTATTTTATTTTAATACTGTGAAGCTGCTTTGATACAATCTGTATTGTGAAAAGCGCTATACAAATATTCTTGACTTGACTTGACTTGACTTGACTTGACTAGTTAAGGTTTAGAGAAACCAAAGTTATGAGTGATATGCAAGAGTAAAAAGATAAGACTGTAGCTTAGATTTAAATTCACGAACAGACGTTGCAGACCTCACAGATAAGGGAAGACATATTAGGGAAGTTGCATATCCTAGGACCGGCCACTGAAAACGCACGATCACCTCGCAACTTCAGTCTTGATCTTGGATATGACAGGATAATGCTGTCTGAGGATCGCAAGCATCTTGTTGACTTTTTCACATTTATAAGATCTGACAGATAGGATGGTGCCAGACCAATCAAAGCCTTAAAAACTAGCAGCAAAATGTTTAATTCAACTCTATAACACACTGGCAACCAATTTAGAGATAATAATATCGGAGTAATGTGTTCTCGTCTACGAACCCCAGTTAAAAACCTGGCAGCGGCGTTTTGGACCATCTGAAGCCGTGACATGGAGGATTTGAGTAATCCAATATACAGAGAATTACAATAGTCCAAACGAGAGAAAACTGATTGATTCAAATTTGATTGATTTTCTAAGAATAATAGACAATTAAATGTCTTCCTAACCCTAACCCATACTAACATTTAATAAAGATTTATTTACATTAGATGCATTAAATAAATTGATTAAAATAGGCTAACCTCATGATTCAGGTTTTAGGAAGTGTTGTATGTGTGTGTTTTTGTAAGGGTGCTCCAATTTATCGGGTGTCAATCAATATTGGCCGATAGTAGCTTAATATACAGTAGTTTGGTGGTCTCTATAAAGGCCGATCAGATGACGCCAGACCACTTTTCTATGTGCAGAGAAAATGTATTTTACATTAGCCGTTCTGGCAGTTCTACCAGGTGTCTGAAAAGGACAATAAATTAGCATCATCTTTGAAGTCTTCAAATTATAATTTATTTCGGTGATCGTAATCGGTATCGGCCAATACTGCTTCCGGTAATCGATGATCAGCCCCAAAAACACTGACCAGGGCACCTTTAGTTTCTTGTGTGGAAAGTCAGATCTGGCCAGATAATGGAGGATAGTAACATTTATCCTGGAGTGTAGAGATCGGGAGTGTTTGAAAGCAGGCGTCTATCAGCGGATCCGTCTATCATCAGTGGATCTATTAGAGATCCGCTGATATACGCCTGCTTTCAAACACTTCCGTGTGAATCTGTGCAAGCGCCCGGTGAAGAAAACATATTTTTGAAGCGTTGATCATTGTAGCCAATCAGAGACATATCAGGGAACTACACTAACCTTTTCCACTGGTGGCACTTGCGCTACTAACTTTTTCAGTTACTGGCGCAAAACATGATTTGGTCGCACAAATAATTTATAGTAAGCCGCTCTAGATAATAATGAACAATAATGAAACTGTATTGCATACAGATGTGCTTTTTATTTTACTTTCCATCTTTTAAACCACATGCCGCCTTGTTTTCTTTAAAATTGGTTGGGATAGATTTACTGCAATAGAAAATACAGTACACAATAATGTGCTAAATTAATTTCTTTTGGATTTCAACATGCTATGGTTGGCACAGATGGGCAGACTCCTGAACTCTTAAAATAAATATAATCCATAAAATAATATAATAATAGATTTTCAGCAGCTATTGACTATTTGGTATTAAAGATAAAAAAAATGCATGTCTACTTCACAATTAAGTGAAATATAATAAGCCACAAATAAGGCTATATTATAAGCTACATTGAACTCAATTATCAATTCAGATTCCTCACTTGCTCGGTTTGCTTGACGCCGAAATGCAGTAGGGAGTGCTGCTGCGTCACGGCATATGTACATGTCTATACACTTCGCGTGCTTCATACTGTCATTGAGAAGCTTCAATTTACGTGGACACTTATAATCGGATTGACAGCTCAATCGGACTAAAAAAATCTTCATGTAAACACCTTAATCGATCGGGTTGAGCTCGATCCGAATGCAATTTCGATCGGATTGAAAGGGGTGGTTTATTCCTTTTGTAATGCGATCGAGAGAACATGTCAACACTTGATCGGATTGAAAACCGAAACTGAAAGGACTGCGCATGTATAATGACGTATGACGCGCGGAACGAGCTGTTCTTCCTGTTGAATAAAGTGTCATATAAATGAGTGTCCCGTCATTCTAAAATT
This sequence comes from Phoxinus dragarum, assembly GCA_033366665.1. Lineage (NCBI taxonomy): Eukaryota > Metazoa > Chordata > Actinopteri > Cypriniformes > Leuciscidae > Phoxinus > Phoxinus dragarum. The sequence goes on from JARPMJ010001945.1 coordinate 119,468, forward strand.
ATTATTTCACTCAGCGCCTGTGAAGTGAAGCAGGACAACGTCCCACTAATTGTTTTGGATTCTCATCCACAGACGACTGCTTTTGGCCGCGGGGAGGGGCATTTTTACTGCGTGATAAATATAAGCAAAACGGTTCAATGCTCATTGTCTCCAAATCATGACCAGAGACGGATTAATATTACGTCTGCTTTTTAAAACAAATAAAGAACCAATAGAGGAGAATGGTTATGCGCGAACAGCGGGAAACGTGTGACATATAAACGCGCACATCAACCCGATTACTTTATAAGTCGCGGGGCTGAAGCCAACTTTGTGTTGAATGCTCAGAGCACGTTATCTATTCTTAAAATACACTTTTCTGTTTTAATAAATGTTCATAGTAAATCATAGCATATTGCCTAAAACATAAGGTAGGAACAAAAATAGTCACTATTATACATAAAATGTATAATAGTGATACATTTGCGACCCATTAAAAATTAGGGTCGCAATGGCATTTCAAAAGGTCGCATATGCGACCATTTTGTTCGCAGTGTAGTTCCCTGCATATGTGTTGAACACGTGAACACAATGGCCAAGTCGGTATTTTGACAACACTAATTTTGACTGCAGTTACATACTGCACCTTTAATAAACTCTGTATCTTGAGCAGAACAAACTAGGGCTGCACGATTAATCGCAATTTACACTTAAATCGAGATGGCTCATCTCGATTTTGAAATCGCATAGGCTGCGATTATCTTTTATGCACAGCTCGTCATTGATGATCGGCTCTGTAAACGCTCTCCATCTGAAAGCACTGTGAGTTTGAGTCTCTTATAACGTGCATTTGAAACAGCAACACGCGTCAAACATCTTAAAAAACATGAGAACCATTTATGAACCTCTTGTCCAACAAAAGACAACATTTAATAACATGCATTTACTCCAAACTCACTTCATAACGACAGATAAAAATCATTTGTGACATGATGTGGCTTCTTACACAGAATAAGGCATGTATTTATAAGTCATGTTTAATCAATCAATTGTTTATTCAACCTCAGCGATAGGGATTTCCTGGAATGATGCGCGTTATTGTACTTCTGCGGCGGGGCATATTTATCGTGTCTGTGTGGGAGCGCCCTCTGGTGTTCAGATGGAGCAGTGTTTACTACCGGTCAGCCGCACTCACTGACAAACTGCGCATAAAATAATCGCAGCCTTTGCCAAATCGCATGCGGTTTTATTGGGATTAATCATGCAGCCCTAGAACAAACACAGTCCTGTAGTCTCCGCCAGTGTTGTTGTGGTTGAGTACTCGCGCATGCCTGTAGACTGAACACGTTATACGCATACATGGCATCACCGATTTCACAAATCCATGTATTTGTGGTTTGTAGACAGTGTCGTTTTCAAAAGCTTGCATTTTCAAGCTGTTGCCATGTAAATTAGCAGCCAAAAATGGATACATGTTTTAAGTCATGTAAATGCCCTTTGATTGGCTGTTCAGTTTATCGAACATTACGAATACTTTTATAACATGAGCTGCCAAGAATAAAGAGAGTGATCAGCATGATTGATTAAAAATGGTAAGCAATTGTATATGTCCAGTCCTTGAATGACCAGTATAGACCATTGACCGATATAGAGGGTTATTTCCGTCCATGCAGGCGCAGAACAGCTGTAGTCTTTGCTGTGTGTTCAATCACAATGCAGCCGACCCGAGTCAACAACACAGTTGGCCTTCGTCGCCACTAGTTTGTTTTCTTCGGCTTGGTGTGTCACAGCCTTTATATTTACTGGAAGGATGACGGGACAGTTGTGTCTGGACTGATTCCTATGGTACTGTGATTCATTTAGGGATAAAGCTTTGTTCGGTCCTAAAGGGTCACTGCATTTGTCTGCAACTGATGCTAAAATCAATCAAAAGCACAACGGAAAAACCAATCGCTGCACTTAGAGTTCAGGTTGGCTGTGGGAAATACTGGAACAAACCGGTTGGATTTTCATGGAAAGTTTGGTGTTGATATTCACAGGATATTATCAGAAGTCCAAGATAATGAGAGTATTTTGGTTGAAACTGGTGTGGTTTCCATTTTCCAATCATTGGCTGCGTCTGAAATCGCATACTCTCTTGAGTAGGTTACTTATTTTTAATTTGAGTAATTAATTCAGGGCTGCTAAAAATATATACTTTCATATGCACACCAGAATCTCACTGGAAGTAGTACTTTTCTTGCCTACTTTTATCAGTACTGTGTATTTGGACGTACTGCTTTTGTCACATACTGTTTTTCGTCTACTATATAGTAGGGAACACTCAAAAAGATGATAGTTGGCTTTAATTAACTTTTTTTTTGTCAACAGGTCACACATAACTGGATTATGATAAACAAACATAATTTGTTCATGTAACTTAAACATCATGGAATTAAGTCATTTTAAGCGACCCAATTTAAGTTGTCTCAGAGTTAATTTTTTAAGGTTTCCTGACATGATTCAAGTGTTTTTTATTTTCATTCATCCATTAATACATTTATTTTAGTGACACATAATTAAATTGGTCGACTATAGCTAGCTATTTGCTAGCAGATGCACATATTAACATCTTAAATGCTAAGATTTATATGCTCCTTTAACCAAATCAGTCACAGCCAATCAAAATGCTCCACTCTTCTCCACAATGGTAACCCACTGTAATTTAAATGGTTCTAATAATTCCAATGTAATTGACCATTAAACACAATTACAAACTATCAAGTCTTCCCCTTTTCTCATTTTCTAAAAAACACATAAAATAACACTTAATTTTAACATTTATTCTCTCTTAATTCAACCATATGCAAAGCATGCTGGGAACTAACAAGCACGGCCCAGTTTCAGTTAATGCAGCACAAATCATTCATGTAATCCAACACAAACGGATTAAGTAAACTTACATTTGACATATATTTAAGCAGATTGAACACAATCAAATTAAGTTGAGGCAAAATGGCAGTTGGCGCAACTAAATGAGAAAAACACAATTATTATAAGTAAACTAAATATATTATGTAAAGTGCACAACCTTCCTAGTTTATTCCTTGAGTGAAGTATGCGATTTCGGACGCAGCTAATGTGAGGGATGTCATTGTATTTCCTTTCTCAACAGGAAGTGACATGCAATATGCAGGAGACATGGCGTTCTTTTATTCTCTGACTTTCATTTGTGCTCAAATCCCCGTGTTTATTTCCAGAGTTCTGCATGAAGAGGCGTCTGTATCTGAACACGTACAAGGCCTTTATATGATTTCAATGGAAACTAAAGCGTCTCTCGGTGTCTGCAGTTACCAAGGAGAAGAGCACAGAAGGGCTGCGCTGTAATTCACATCGTGAAAGCGAGTGGGAGGAAACTGGAGAGAGATGCTGTGGTGTATTAAGCACTAAATCTAAAAGACGTTTGTTTTTCACGTTTGCGTCGCTTTAAATGCTGCTCCACACGGACTCGTCTCTGAGACGGAGTCACCATGCGCAGGCCATCTTCTCAAACTTCACATGAGAAGCGATTATAAACCAGCTGTTGTCAACAAAAGATGAGCTTTACGTGTGATTTCTACAGAAAAATAAACGCTTAGCTTAAATTTAGACAGCTATAAATAATAGTATTGATTAGTTTTACTGTAAAATAAAATGTATTTATTTTTCTTAAATTCCCTTTTTTTTTACTGTGACTATTTTACAGTTTTGTTTAAAACTTTTAATAATAATAATAATAATTGTGCAGCCCTACTAACAACCACAGCAGTTTATCGAATTTCATCTGAAAAATCATGGTTCACTTTTCATTTTCTTTTTTTTACAGTGAAATATTACAACAGGAACATTTCTTATTGTTTCATATTTTATATAAGAAGAATGTTGCAGCCCTGCAAACAAAGACCAGCAAAACCTGGAGTTTTTAAATCACATTTGAAATCTAAATTTTTATCAGAAAAAATTACAATTAGATTTTTTTCCCCAAAACATTTTGCAGCCCTACCACATCTTTAATGAAGGCAAAAACAAAAAAAAGTGTTATAGCTACATGTGAAACTGGAAAAAAAATCATTTATTTCAGTAATTCAACTTAAAAGGTGAAACTAATATATTATATAGACTCATTACATTTAAAGTGAGATATTTCAAGCCTTTATTTGTTATCATTTTGATGATTATGAAAACCCCAAATTCAAAATTAGAATATTGTGAAAAGGTTTTCATAAACTGTAAGCCATAATCATCACAATTATAAACAAATAAAGGCTTGTAATATCTCACTTTGCATGTAATGAGTCCATATAATATATTAGTTTCACCTTTTAAGTTGAATTACTGAAATAAATGAACTTTTGCATGATATTATAATTTTTCCAGTTTCACCTGTAATAAAACCTGAATTCTTGCCGTCAGAATGCATGAAATGCACTTTTTGTTGTCGTTCATTTTAACTCCGCAGCCATTAAGATGTAGAGAAAGTGAAACTTATTTACCGTACTATAAGAAATACTTTTATTTCACAAAAACAAGAACAGACATTTAATCTGGAAAGGTTATTCAGCTCCACAATAGCACACAGAACAACAGCTGAATAGTGTCCGGTGTGTTAGCGTAACACATTAACAGTTATTCAGCGACACAATAGCATAAAGAACATATTCCTGGGAGGCTGAATAGGCTAAACTAACATTAGCCAGCGAGTCCAAGTTACCGGTCAGCAAGTTCACCAAGCTCCCGATCTCACTCCTCAACACTGAATCCATTGAGTTCTTCCTCGGTGTCGCTTCTGAACAACTCCGCTAACTAGAGCGCCCTCTCGCGGCTGTAGACGGTAATGTTTTCTCTTGGTTCATCTCAGTCAGTATGAATTAATTTTGATATATAAGTCGCACCGGACTATAAGTCACAGGACCAGCAAAACTATGATAAAAAATGCGACTCATAGTCCGGAAAATACGATACATGTTTTAATAGTTCTGCTTTGCACTGATTGAGTGTGCTCATTTATGGGGTTTAAACTGAATGAGGACGAGTGGTCTGAGACTCCTGGTGTGTCTGCAGATCGAGAGCAGAGCATCTGTCGGGAGCTCCAGGCGTTCATTACTCAATGCTGCAGTTATTTCCTGTGCTGGGGTGAAGTGAGCCGCCTGTGCTTGTTGACTTCATGCTGTAATAATGTGTTGCATTGGGCAGTTTGTGTTGTCGGTTCTGTAGCACCAGATACATGTTCATGTGGCTTTGAAACATCAGCTTACAATCAGAAACAAAACCACTTAGATGACATTAGACGATCAATAATGCTGAGTCAGACAGACTCCTTCTCTCTCTTTGCCTTCGTGTCATTGATTCTCCTGCAGATACTCGTGAGCATGTGCGCACGACACTAAACAAGATAAAAATTCTGATTAGAATGGTGTTAATCTTGAAGTCCCTCTGTAGTCAATCAGTTTATCCCTTAAAACTCATCTTTGATCACCAAAATTACATATTTTAAAAAAAAAATCCTCAAAAAAAAAAATCTTCATGCCTATGAAATTAGTCGAAAGCAGTGTCATTTCCATATTGTAGTTTGAAGTAGCGCTGTAAACGATTAATCACATCCAAAATAAAAGTTTATACACAATACACACACATATTATGTAAACACAAACTTTTATTTTGGACTTATGAATACACATGGTTTGTCTTATAAGCATATTGTCGTAAGCAGATTAAAAAACACCACATAGACACATAAACAACATTAAAAGCTGGATTTTCGCCACAGGTGGACTGAATTTATCTGACTGTCATCCTGATTTTTTGACTTTTTACTGAGTCTTATTTTCTGTGATATTAAACTGCATTATGTAGAGCTTAGCTTGTTTTGATCCCAGAACATTAGGAGCTCAATGCCCCCGTGAACAATGTCTTCTGTCCTCCTCCTGAACATCATGTTTGTCTTGACTCTGATAAATGGACTGAGAAAGCGGGGCCTTCATGACAATTCGATACGATACCGATTTCTTAAGCCAACGATTCGATTATTTTCGATACTTCAGAATTCCCCGCGATACGATTCGATTCGATACGATTCAATGCTCGATATTTTTACATGATGATATCTATTAAGTTTCAAAATAAATCAACAAAAATAAATCATTTAATTAGCCTTTTATTGAGAATACAGAAACAGTATTCTATCTATTTACATAATAATGTGTATGTTACACTATAGCATTTGTGCTCAATGCACTGCAAATGAACAGAAAATAGAACAGTTACTGCATCTACTACAGTTACAATAAAGTGCAATCAGATAATTTTTTAATAAGAATAAAAGACATCAATACCATGGCGCCTTTTCAGATGTGCGGAGAGATTCGACGTGTTGCTGCAGTATCTTATCTCACACTGACAGTCTTTCTCTTTACAATCCTGACTCTGCTTAATGGACTGAGAAAGCGCATTATGTCCAGAGCTCTCAATAGTAAACATCCCGTTATAACCACTCGCACACTCCCGCTGGGCAGCTTTCTGTCTCCTATGCCCTTTTAAAATGACTCTCAGTGAGGGAATCTCATGTCTGGATTATTTTTCACTTAAAAAAATAATGTAGGTAGACCCCCAAAACTACTAGTGTCGTGAAGCGGGCGTGATATGGATACGTGGTGTCAAATCTTTATTAATCAAAAATTTTACTTATACAATTATTAAACTCATACAACATTTATTTATTTTCTTCTTTTTTTCACACAAATTCTGTGTTCTTTCATATGAAATTAAACCAACTTTTTGTCAAATAACGTGCTGCTCAATTAGCTTTACTGTTAAAATTAAAACATGGAAGAAAATGTATTATTCCTTAAAAAATAAAGCTTTGATGATCATTTATTTGTATTCGTAGTATTAGCCTGACCTTCCTAGGAAATCCGCCCGGCAACTCATTATTAAAATATTAATAATCGTTATATGATTGCATTATATATGCAGAACATTATAATTGTGTGCTTGGGACATGGCTTATAATGCTGAGACTTTTGTTTTTGTAATCAGGCTCTCAAAAGTTATATAAAAAATTGGATTTAGATTTATCGGCCAATATATCAGTTATCGGCTTTCAAATATAAAAAGTTATCGCATCGAGATTTCAGTGCATCAGTGCATCCCTGCTTGCGTAGTGATTTAGGAAAACACGGTTTGGCAGATAAAATTACACGTTACAAAAGAAGTCATAGTTGCTTTAAAGTAAAACTAGAGCATGTTTTGTTGATCATAAGTATGTACTTTAATTTATGGCGCATAGTCGAAATATGCAAATTCCCCCCTAATCTTTGACCTCTGTTGCATTATTATTATTACTGTTGCTACTATTGGTGTAAATGTCAAAAATTTGTATATTGATTGTTTTTTAAGAAAAAAAAGTCTCAATTATTGTAAACAATGTTTTGAATTGATTGTAATCAGAATATTTTTTTTTTTAATTGAAATAATGTTGATATATATATGAATATAGCCATATTAAATTGGGATGTATTATGTGGGGGATTTTTTATTTTATTTTTAATAAACCATTAAATGGCTCTTTCTGGAGAGTTTTGTTCAAAGAAATGGAGAACTTGAGTCTTATATGGTATGTGACAAACTGCAAGGTTAAGAGCATATACTTTGCATTGTTGTAGTATCAACAGGTATTAGAACATTTAGCGTTTACATTACTGTTAATCTGTCATCACTTGATTACACATTGTATTACCTTGTTATGATGTAGTGACCCATACAATGTGCCAAACATAATGTGCCACGTGAAGAGACAGTGCAGCATATGACCGTAGCAACAGCTGAGAAGATTTGGGTCTGTGGTGACCAGGTCCACCTCACACAAAACTTTCTATTCTCTCTCTTTACTACTACAACACACACACTTGGCGCGCATGCAAAGGCTAACAAACACGCACATAGCTGCCAGGACTCAACATAAACTCTATCACACAGATCAAACACAAATATGCTGACTGAATAGATTGCTAGTTTATTTTTGAGTAGCCAGCTAGCAGTTCTCTTATCAGTTTGCTGATAATCCCGTGTCTGAAGTAAAATGCTCAAAACATCTCCTCAGAAAAATCACATGGTCAACCTAGTCTTGGTTATTTCATTTTGATTATGTCTTATTTTCCTTACCTTGTCATTCAAGGCAGGGCACTTTTTGTACATTTCTGGAACGTTTGCGCGCTCCCAAATCCCGCGCAACTACGGATCTCCCAGGAACATTCATTATTGCTGCGTACATGTATCCGTGTCGCCTAGATGCGCATTGCGCGAGCGGTGCGCGATCATGGTCGACTGACAACGAGATTAAAATTATACATGCATGTTTGTATATTTATATATACCGTACATAATTATTATACACAGTACACACACATATATGATGTAAACAAAAACTTTTATTCTGCAAACGATTAATTGCGATTAATCGTTATGCATCCCTAGTTCCGATTGTTCTCATTATATTTAAATCAAAATAGACATGCCATTTCAAAAATCTTTCATTTATTGTCAGAAATATGTTTTCAAAAGCATCACTTTCATCAAATTTTATGTGACATAATTTCCAGTAGGCAACTAACTGCAACCATTGCTGCTGAAATGGAGTTAAATCATGATAAATAATTCGAGCTGTTTTGCAGGTGTGTGATGAACGGAGACTCAGGTGCAGGGGTGGTGACGGCCCCCCCCTCCCACCAACCCCCCTCATAAGGAGCGTTACTTCGACCGCGTGGACGAGAGCAGCCCGGAGTACCAGAGAGAGAGGAACATGGCGCCCGACCTGCGGCAGGACTTCAACATGATGGAGCAGCGGAAGAGGGTCTCCATGATCCTGCAGAGTCCAGTGAGAACACTACACACACTTACAGAAACACCGTGATAACGCATGAGCATATAATACACTACTGCTCACAAGTTGTCCAATGGCAAGGCAAGTTTATTTACATAGCACATTTCAAACACTATGGCAATTCAAAGTGCTTTACATTAGGGCTGGGACGGTTACCGCATTACCGCGGTCACGTGACGCCTACCTGAGCTCGTCACCGTCATCACCGCAATTTTTTTTTTTTTTATACATTGTCCTGCACCTTGTGTCTAATGACATTGGCCCTCATTTATGAAAAGTGCGTACACCAAATGTCCAGCGTACACCTGGCGTACACCCAAAACCACGGTGACTTTGCGTTTTATCAATATGGACGTTGGCGTACGGCACGCTCAAATCCTACGCCAGCTCAGGAGGTGGTGTACATGTACGCACGTTTTGAGTTAGTGCTGAAATGCGCAGAAAAACAATTCCTAACACCACAAAACGCACTGACAAACTAAAGATATGATATATTATGACCCACTGTAAAAAAACAACAACATAGAAATTATAAACTTCAGTGTTTATTTGTGTGAGTTAAGCCCGGCAGGTGCGCACGGACTGGGTTCAGTAATGAAAGGCTTTCAATAACCAAAAAATAATTAAGACTGACAAAATTGTTAAAATGACATTCTTCTTCTTTTAAATAATAATAATAATAATACAAATAATAATAATAACAAAGACATTCTTCTTCTAAATAACAATAATCGTCATTAATAATCAAAATTATAATACTAATAAGAAGAATATTACAAATTGTCATGCAATTATTCACATCATCATCACTTGTACACTTCATAACATGTGACGTCATGCGAAATTCAACGTTAATAGTTTCAAAACACGTGCTGTAAAATAATGCATTGTGAGGTAATTTGCTCAACCAACCAGCGATTTAAACTGGATTTCCACCGGAGAAGTTTCTCCTCTTTGCCGTCTTCCGTGTGTCCATGGCGTAAAATGAGGGCGTGGGGGAGGCGGGAGACGTGAATATAAAGGGCCGTATTAATCTAATGACGATCGTTTTCAGCCGCGGCATTTATCAAGGGCAGGTATTGCGTACACCTGAATTTCAAAGGTACGCACAGCTTCATAAATCAGACGGTGAGAGGAGTGTAAGCATAATCTTACGCCAACATATACGCCCGTTTCGACGCAAGATTGATAAATGAGGGCCTTGCATGTGTCTTGCATGGATTCAAGATTTTCTAAACAAAACTTATCAAAAGATGGAGCAAATCCGACCTTTCGCGAGTTGGGGAACGCAATGTTTCATGACGCATAATATAGATTTCATTCTAGAGATGCGCGAATGGCCTGTTATTTCATCCACAAGCACATCACAAAACTCATCATCCGTTCACCGTCCATCCGCACCAACGCTTTTTTACCAATTTTCAAAGCCGCACCCGCCCGCCATCCGCTGATTGTTTTAAGGTCTATGGCCGATGCAATGCGCTGCTGCCGCGAGGCTAAAGCTCCTGGCTGTTCTAGAAAGGAGACTGATCCAAGGCAGCAAAGATATTTAACGGCTTAAAGTCCGTAGTATAGCCTATTGGCTATGTTGTCCCCAGAATTACGATTGGCGCACAGGGACAAAAATAAATAAATATTTTCACAGAGTAAAGTCTTCTCTACGAAATGCAATGCAAGAGATCGCACGGGCGCCTCCACTGATTAGCCTATATGTCTGCTATATTTGCTTCTTATTTATTAATTCCAGCGGTTAATTAAAGCGGTTTACTGCTGTACCGTGGGGATTTCTTGCTTTTCAACCGCGGAAAGAAAATACATACCGTCCCAGCCCTAATTTACATAGAGAGGAAATAATCACAAAATAAAAGCAAGGAAAATTCAAACTGTTATTCAAAAGCTTTACATAGAAAGGAATTATAATAATCACACTATAGCAATTCATAGAGCTTTGCATAGAAAATAGACACAAAATAAAAGCAGGGGGGATTAAAGCAGTTGTAAAAGGAATTAAAGGAAACAAATGATACGGTTATAAAATGAATTAGAGTAAAATTAATTAAAATAGTAAAAAGATGATGCATAGAATAAACTTCTCATCTGGCAAAACACCGGTGTATCTTATTTATTTATTTTATCAAAAATACAGTAAAATTGAGAGCTAAATTTTCATCTTCATTACTCCAGTCTTCAGTGTCACATGATCCTTAAGAAATCACTCTAATATGATGATTTGATGCTCAAGAAACATTTATTAATCAATGTTGAGAACTGTTGCGCTGCTTCATATTTCTGGTGGTGTCCGTACAGTTCATTCAGCTCCCAATAAACCCCCTCGTGACTGATTTCTCAATCTGCCCAGCAATCGTGTGTGTGTGTAAGCACAGAGGGGATTCTGTTTATGCAAGCGGACAGTCAACGGAAGAATAAAGAAGCTCTTTATCCGGGCAGAAATTGAGAGAGAGAAGGAAAGGCAGCTGATTTTCAGCTCTCGTACTTTTTAGGCCAAGAACCGTCTTCCATCAACTAGTCGCTGTCAATGTTCCCTCAAAGATATTTGCTCAATGCTGAAAAATATTAAAGTCAAGATCAAGTACATTTCCGATGGTTTGAAGGTGCTTAACTTTTGATGCTCACCTTTTGGAAATGGAGCATCTCAGGCAAATAAAAATGTTAAAAAAAAACAACAATATTAATGTAAATATACAGAATAATATTGATATATTTTCAGTATTGCAAGTTTTGAGATTCCAGGTTGCAGATCAAGAACCATTTAGTGTGTAACTCGTCCCGTACTGTTTGTGCCACAGACACGAATGACTCCTCAAGTCATATTTAGAATGGGACCGTGTAGTTCTGGCTGTAATTGTGTGTGTGTGTGTGTGTGTTTCAGGTGTTCTGTGATGAGCTGGAGTCTCTGATCCAGGATCAGATGAAGAAGGGGAAAACCCCCACCAGTTTGCTTGCCCTGCAGCAGATCGCTGACTTCATGACCACCAGCGTTCCCACCATGTACCCCGCCGCCCCGCAGGGAGGCATGGCTGCCCTCAACATGAGTGAGTGTGTGTGTGTGTGTGTGTGTGGGAATCAACTGCGTTAAGCCACGGTCACTCTAAACTTTGAGCGCGCAAACTTTCTACGGCACTGCAACGATCGTGATATCACATCACGATATCACAACACACTCATGACGTCTTTTTTTATAAACATAAATCCAACATTTAACAAATAATAATAAATCCAAAAAGTTAAAATATACAATCTGCTCCACTGTACTATCGTGGCTTGATGTATCGACCTTCTATTCATTTATATATTAATATAATTTTTAATGTATTTTCTGTTTTAATTTTGAGTCATTTTGTTGTCTGTAATTAAATCATTATTTAAAATATGTATATATTATTTTTATTTACTTTATTACTTGATACTTTTTATTTTTAGTAATTTTGTCATTTTTTAAAAATGAGTTTTTATTGTTGTTGTTTTTCAGTTTGTCATTTTCATACTAATATTTAAAGAATTTTCTTTTAATTTTAGTTCGTTTTAGTAATTTTGTGTTTTTGTCATTTGTATTAGTTTTTTAATTTGTCTGTTTTTTTCCCCAATTTAAATTTTAGTACTTTGTACTTTCTAGTTAGCTAAGCTAAATGAAAATTAGAAATGTTGCTTTGGCAAATAACTTTTGTTTAATTTCAATTAATGTTTATTTTAGTTCAAGTAACGAATTTTTTTTAAAAATTTTTATGGTTTTAGTTTAAATGAATGATAACCCTGGTGTTCCACACTGAAAGTAAAATACTACTTTAAACAACAGCTTCAGTGTTTTAAAGAACTCTACACCTATATATGTTTATGTATTAATGGCAGAACAGTCCTAACAGACGTGCGTGTGTGTGCGTGTGTGTGTGTGTGTGTGTGTGTGTGTGTGTGTGTAGGTTTGGGGATGGTGACTCCAGTCAATGACCTGAGAGGTTCAGACTCCATCGCTTATGAGAAAGGAGAGAAGCTCTTGCGCTGCAAACTCGCTGCGTTTTACCGCCTGGCCGACCTCTTCGGCTGGTCTCAGCTCATCTACAACCACCTGACTGTGAGTGCCACAAATATACACGACACATCTCAGCAGGACCTTTGATATGTGCCAATACAATTCAAACCTCTGTCTCTTCAGGTCCGGCTGAACACTGAACAGGAGCGCTTTCTGATTGTCCCGTTCGGTCTTCTGTTCAGTGAGGTCACGGCCTCCAGTCTGGTAACCCTGCCTTTGTTTTATCTCAATCCTCAGATTGGCTCTCAGAACGTGACTAACATCAGGCTGTTAATGCTTACAGATATTATTTAATAGTGTATTACCTGTAGGAAAATATTTAAGGCAGTAGCCAGCAGTTGTAACTTGTATTTAGCCGCACTGTATGTGTCCTCAGGTGAAGATCAACCTGCAGGGCGAGATCGTAGACCGCGGCAGCACGAACCTGGGCGTAAACCAGGCTGGCTTCACCCTCCACTCCGCCATCTACGCGGCCCGGCCCGACATCAAGTGCATAGTGCATATCCACACGCCCGCTGGCGCCGCGGTACGAGCCGGGTCATGACAAACTCAACAATAAACACTTGGGTCACACTTTCTGTTAGATGTCGTGTACTTGCATTGAAAAGTGTGTTGGCTACAATGTATATAATGTGTTAATGTTGCATTGCAAAACACTTGATGTGGGATACGGGTACGGCTAGGGCAGGTTTAGTGGTACGGGGTAAGTTTAAGGATGGGTTAAGGTCTAAGGGACGGGTCAACAGTGTAATTATAAATGGCGTTACATAATTTAATTACAGCTGTAATTACATGCAGGTATTTTTTAAAATGCAAATACAATGAAAAAACATGTAAAAAATTAGTGCATTAAATCAAATGTTTGAACATGGTAGTTAAAGACGCTTAATATAAAGTAGGACCAACTGTTCCAATTCATTAATTAATTCAGATGCTTTTATCTAAACTGATTGCATAGTCAAATATTAGCATAATATGGAAGGTTGTTTCGCCATTGAATAAAAAATAAAAGGTAATTGCGACTTTTGATCTCACTATTCTGCCTTTTTTTTTTCCTAGTTTAAGAAAAAGTTGCAATTATCTTTTAAATTGTTTTATTCCGTGGCAGAAACGAGCTTCCATAGCATTATTAGCATAAAGAGATGGTGCAAAAAATATATTTTTTTGTGACCAAAGAATTACATGCATCTTTTTTGTTCACATTTCATTCATTTTTATTTACAAATTGCAGCATTTTTACATAGTATTTGATCATTTAATTTTGAATTCTGTTGTATTTGGATGTGTTTTCATGTCCCATTTAGTTTTTAATAGACTTAAAATAATTAATTCTTGAATAAATGCATTTTCTCATTCTCTCATTTCTTTGCACATTTCATGATAAATTGATTTCATGGTATATTTATTTTAATTTTAACTGATATATACCTTCATATTAATCATTTTTAAATAATTTGACCTCCAGGTGTCTGCTATGAAATGTGGTCTTCTGCCCATCTCACCCGAGGCTCTGGCGCTGGGCGAGGTGGCGTACCACGATTACCACGGTATCCTGGTGGACGAGGAGGAGAACGTCCTCATACAGAAGAACCTGGGTCCCAAGAGCAAGGTACCATTCATACACCGAGATTAAACGGCTGTATCAATTTCTGTCTGACTATAAGCCTGAGCTCTGTCCGGTTTTATGTTGTGTAAATGTGTGATTGACATGATGGTTTGTGCTCAGGTGTTGATTTTGAGGAATCACGGTCTGGTGTCTGTTGGAGAAACAGTTGAAGAGGCGTTTTACTACATTCACAACCTGGTCACAGCCTGTGAGATTCAGGTATCCATCAGTTTCGCATTTTTAATGGGTGTAATTATTGTGTTTCCAGCAGAGCTTGACATAATAATATAGTCAAAAAATCTATTTTTTTGTTGTGTATCATATTTGATGCAGCAAGGCTTGTTTGGCTCAAATAGTCGAACATAGTGAGCATACGGAGAAAGAAAAAAGGCTCAAACTGAGCAAAAATATGTAATTAGTTGCAAATGCTGATATTTATATGGACAAAAAGATAAAAATTTTATGCTTGTGATGTAAATCAATGAGATCTTTATAACATGCATATAAATATCAGTCACCGCTCTATATCTGCCAGTAATGTGTCTTAGTAAGATGATATTTAAATGCTTAGAATAATGTGTTTTAAAACTATCATGAGCTTTGATCATAAAACTATGAAATATAATGATGATTGAGAGATGAACAAATAAACCGTATCTCTATAGAGAGAGAGAGAGAAAAAAATAGCTCTATTTTATATGGCCCAAACTGAGCAAAAATATGTAATTTGTTGCAGATGCTGATATTTATTTGAACAAACATATAATTTGTATGCTTGTAATGTAAATTAACAGCAGAATACTTGCATTAAATTCTAATTATAAATGTAATATATATATATATATATATATATATATATATATATATATATATATATATATATATATATATATATATATATATTATCAGTCACTAAATCTACCAATAATATGATTTGGTAAGATGATAATTAAATGCTTAGTTTCAAAGCTCTGTAGTTTTAAAACGCATAATGCTATGAAATATAATGATGATTGAGAGATGAACTAATAAACCTTCCTCAGAAGCCTGATGATCATATTTGATACTAAAACATTATGTATGGGTAATCAAGTAAACCAAAGTTTTTTCTGTCCATTAAGTGTTCATCTTGAAATATTACTAACAATATCAAAGTTTACTTAATAAAATCACTAAAGATTTCACAGCAAAAAGACACAAGCAGAAAGTTACACTGAAGGCCTTTTACCTGTTAAAAAAAAGTCTAAACTATCAATCAGACGATGGAGGGAATGTAGTAGATTGTGTGCGACAGGTTTTACAGCAATGTGTTGATCATGTAGTTGGTGCACTTGGCTTTATTGGATTAAATGTGAGTTTTTCCGGTCTGATATTCCAGGTCCGCACCCTCGCCAGTGCGGGCGGTCCTGATAACCTGGTCATGTTGGACCCAGGCAAGTATAAATCTCGCCCACGCCACCTGGAGCCGGCTGGAGACGGGTCGAGCTCGCACCCGAAGTGGCAGATCGGGGAGCAGGAGTTTGAGGCCTTGATGAGGATGCTGGATAATCTGGTAAGCGGGAGAACAAACTCTGTTATTACAGGATCTCCAGACAGCATTCACTAACTTATATGGTGTTTTCCGCCAAAGTTAAAGCTCAAGGATTTATCTTCCTACAAGTGAAGAAATTAGTCGAAAGTATTGTAATTTCCCCTATTGTAAAATTATTTCATTTTGTTTTACAATATGTTATTGCCCATAGTCTCACAAAATCCTGTTGGAAACTCTGCGAGCAATATATATTATATAGCAAATCTTGGCTGCGTGGTTGTTTATATCGTTGCAAAATGTTAACTGTATTATTGTACAGCTCTATATAAAGTTGTGCATATATTAAATTCAACTTTTTCTGCATGCATACAGTATATACTCATGTTATAATATTATAACTCATGCAATATATAATATAATAAATCTCAACTGCTTGATTGTTTGTATCATTGCAAAATTTAAAGTCCCCCTGTAGTCAATAGTTTTATCTCTTAAAATGCATCTTTAATCAGCAAAATTACATATTTTTTCGTTTTTTTTTTTTTTTTTTTTCTTTGTAAAAGATTTATTCATGCCTTAAAATATCTTTAATGTAACTCGACACCCTTGCCTCATTTAGTATACGTGATTCTATGGATATGCAAATGAGCCCCGCCTCCACTCACTCACTCACAGATCCACTGGTTGACGATCACACGTTGATCTGATTGGTTACAAGGTAGTGTGTGACGTCAGAAACACCAGCGATTTCAAACCGTGTTTTTGAGACTGTCTTTGGTTCACTGCAGTTTTAAGCAGAAAATAGAGCTGGTAAGTCCCGCCCACCCGTAAAACTCCAAGTGGACCTCTAGGTTGAAAAAGCGTCAATGCAAGTGAATGAGAGAAAATAATTATTTTCTGATCCCTTTTGAATTGTGCCATGAATGTGAACATGAATTTTGACAATACCGTGTAATGTTGACTACTGTAGAATATATCATAAACATCACCATCATGATTTTCTATAAAGCTGCTTCGAAACTGTGTGTATTGTGAACATATTTGACTTGATTGGGTCTCTCTTTCTCTCCCTCCACAGGGCTACAGGACTGGTTATCCGTACCGTTGCCCGGCGCTGCGTGATAAAGCTAAAAAGTACAGTGACGTTGAGATTCCCGCTTCAGCCACGGGCTACTCATACGCCGAGGACAGTGACTCGGGTGCGCGCTCCCCGTTAAA